>CAUYRT010020410.1:0-75871 GCA_963574885.1 Lepilemur ruficaudatus
CACATATGTATTAATACAATTAAATATATTAAAGTATTTTATGTTCTTACAAATAATGCAATGATTTGTTATTACATTTTGAGAAAAATACACTGTCATCATGCTTAATTTGATAGACAAAGTGAAGTTGCCTTATATCAATATAATTAGATAATATCACTTAAATTTGGAAATACGTGACATTAGAAAAATCACTGATACAAAGTATAAATAAATGATTATGTAAATATGTATTAATTTTACACACAATAAAAACTAATATATGTACAAATCATCTTTTATACTCTGAACTTAATTCTTCCACCAAACATATTTTTTCAAGATCTAGATCTATGAGCTTTTATGGAGTTCCAATGATAAAATAAAGTCTAAGGCAACAAAAGCTGTTTCTTCAATGGTGTGGAATTTGGAATGATTTCTAAAGCGCTTTTTCATCTTAAGCTACTGAGAGCAAGATGTGTTTTCACTGGCTATAAAAACATGATTCTCAGTATGTTAACATGGAAAAATACTGGAGTAGAAATTGGACACAGAATGGGAATGAATTCACAGAGACAAAATGTACTCTCTTCAAGTATCTTTTTCATTCTCTACTAATAATCTGAAATTATCTTCTGGATCAATAAATAAATGCTGGATCAGCTCTGCTTTTGGTTTTTGTGTTTTATTTATTTATTTTGACTTATTTTGGTTGGTATTCAAAACATCCTCTCATTCCACTGGTTCTATTTAGGAGTAGAAATTACTATTAGAACAGAAAATTTCCCTAAAGATTTTCTTAATGTATTCTGTATACTTGAATGCAGTGGAATGAGAAGCAGAATTCGACAGTGTAAAACTATATCCACATTTTTTTCCTAATGCAGGATTACTCAGGCAGAGGAGAGTAAGTATATAGTACCAAAGTTAGGATAGTCATAGCCCACCTGGCCTTTTGTAAGCTATATATCTCTTTGAAAGTTTATATTGCACTTGAAAATTTCATGCATTTATTTCTGGCTCATGCCACATGTCATCAGAAGAGCTGTGCTCACTGTAGTCACTCAGACATCTAGAGTGACAGAGTAGTCACCATCTTGTGATATTGCCCTCTTATGACGAGTCTTCGGGCTTGTAAGGGGCAGAGGATGAAAACAATGGAGAATTGAGCACTAGTACCTAAATGCACTTCCTGGGAAATGACACATACCAATTCTATTGACATTTAGGGGCCAAGACTAATCATATGCCCATACCTATTTTCAAAGAGGTAGAGAAAAGTAATTCTCCAGATCACATGGAAGTAGAGGAGAACTAGATATTATGACTATTGATGACTCCTACCATAACTTTATTTTTTTTCTTAATTTAAAGACATTTATTCTGAGACAAATTTGAGGACCCTGGTTGGAGCTAGGCCCAAGAATCCTTGCTATGGTTGGGTTACAATTTGGTTTTCTACATTTCAGTTAGACAGGAGTTACAAGTAAATCATAAATCAACACATGGATGGTACACATTGGTTTGGTCCCAAAAGGTGGGACATTTCAAAGCAGGGGACTTATAGGTTACAGGTGGGTTTAAAGACTGTCTTATTTGTAATTAAAGAAATGAAGGTTTGATTAAAGGTTTGGAATGTTTTGTGGGTTTTTTGGACTAATTTTTTTTTCAGAATATTACAGAGGTACAAAAGCTTTGGTTACATATATTGCCTTTGTCCCACCTGAGTAAGAGCTACAAGTGTGCCCAACCCTCAGGCAGTGTGCCCTGCACCCGTTCGGTGTGAATTCGTCCATCCCCTCCATCCCTCCCACCTGCCCGACACCTAGTGGATGTTACTTCCATTTGTGCATGCAAGTGTTGATCAATTATTACCAATTTAATGGTGAGTACATGTGGTACTTGTTTTTTCGTTCTTGTGATACTTTAGTTAGAAGAATGGCTCCAGCTCCATCCAGGATAATAAAAGAGGTAATTCTCCATTTTTTTTTTTTATGGCTGAGAAGTACTCTATGGGATACATATATCACATTTTATTAATCCACTCATATATTGATGGACACTTGGATCGCTTCCACATTTTTGCAATTGTGAATTGTGCTGCTATAAACAGTTGAGTGTGGATGTCTTTTTCATAGATTGTCTTTTTTTTCCCTTTGTGTAAATAGCCAATAGTGGGACTGCTGAAGCAAATGGTGGTTCTACTTCTAGTTCTTTGAGGTATCTCTATACTACTTTCTATAGAGGTTGTACTGATTTGCAGTCCCACCAGCAGTGTATGAATGTTCTTATCTCTCTACATCCTCGCCAACATTTGTTGTTTTGGGACTTTTGATAAAATCCATTCTCACTGTAGTTAAGTGATAATCTCATTGTGGTTTACTAATGGCCAGCATAAATATGAAAAAATGCTGAATGTCTCTAATCATCAGGGAAGTGCAAAACTTTTGAATAGAAAAGTTCACTGAATTATCTTTCTATGGCAGGCAAATGTTGGGAATATTGTATTAATGAAATCTGGGTAATTTTCATTTACAAATAAGGGTCTGCTTTTTAATAAACGGAGAAGCTAAGGTCTAGCCCATCAGTAACATTTAGTAAATATTTGATATTTGTTAACTTTTCATTTCTCTGTGTAGTGATATGTGTATGTGTATGCTGAAAGGGAGGACCATTGACATAATACATCATTTATATAAGAATAAAAAGGAAGTTTTAACCTAGTTTTATATCAGAAACAATTTTATTATGGGTTATAATTGTAGCATATTTGTGAATAAATTTCAAGATGATTCAGAAGACTTAATAAGGCACACTTGCCCTGTTTAATCACATCAGGTTCAAGTAACAGTTACTGTCACAACCTGAGTGAGGCAGAAGGATACTATCAGTATAGTTTTTTGGGTAAAGCATAGGCTTTGGATTATGTAGATTCTTTGGATGACACAAATTTTTCTCTTATTAGCCTTTTAGTCGTGGACAGGTTACTCAAAAATTTCTGTAATTGCATTTCCAAATTAGTAAAATAGAGTAAGAGAATTTCTTTCCAGAGTTGTTCTGAGAATTAGAGCTTATCTTTACAAAATGCAGAATATAGTTCATGGCACAGAGCACTTTAAAATAAAAGTACAGTCATCTCTCAGTATCCATGGGGGATTGATTTGGGGACTTCCTGAAGATAACAAACTCTGTGAATGTCAAGTCCCTGAAATAAAATGGCATAATATTTCATATAGCCTATGCAAATTCCCCTGTGAACTTTGAATCATCTCTAGATTACTGATAATATCTAACACAAAATAAATAGTTGCTATACTGTATTATTTAGGGAATAATGACAAGAAAAACTCTGTACATGTTCAGTACAGATGCAATATTGTGTTCAAATATTTCCAATCTAGGATTGGTTGAATCCATGGATGCAGAACTCACAGTTAATGGAGAGCCAATATGTATTGTTAATATTTTTATGATGCCAGTATGTACTTCTCTTTTAATTATTGGTATTTTGGTTATTATTTTATAATTTAGTTAAGAAAATAGTTTTTGTTATGGAAATGTCTAGAGGAGACCTGTATTATATGAAGTACCCAATGACCAGTGTCTGTGATAGTCTGCACTGAATCATGTTATCATCAAGCACAAGAGAATTACTAATCAAGTTGCTTCTGTATTTGGGTTATGGTTTCAAGTTGCCAAAGAGATTAAATTATTTCTCAGACAAGTAAAGTTTCAGGGACTCTGAAGGATGACTTATATAGTAAAATATTTTTTTATCATCCCATCCTTACTCCCTTCATCAGCTAAAACAACTCCATATTTCAAATAATAAATTTCAAAGATGCAATAAAGAATATTGATGCCTCAGATCTTCTATGAAAAACATACATTTTTCTCAGGATTGGACACTGCACTGAAGAAAATGTAAATAATTGGTGTAATTATCTCCAAGCTCATAACTAAGACTATTAAACTAATAGGTAGCTAAATTTGTAATACAAACACCATATATTAATATGTTGTCTTTCATGTAAAAGTTTTATTAAAGAGTAAGCTACTGGGAAGCTATTCTTGCCTCCAGTACAAATAAATTAGCATTTTAAAGTATACATTAATGATCAGCGTTAGAATAGGCGGTAGGGAGAGTTATGGCACATGGAGGGAAAGCACATGAATCTAGGGCTCTTGAGTATAAATATACCACCTATCTACTTTAAATATTTTCCTAAATGGCATTTGAGTTAACAGCTTGAAGTCATTATAGATTTATTTTCCTTTTGAAGGATGAAATTGTTCCTATAGGCTGTGTTAAATGTTATTAATTTTAAGAATAAAAGTTACAATACATTTGTTTATGAAATGTAATTGATCCATAAATTATATTAGTACAAAATGCAGATAAGCAATAATTTTTCACAACCTAATAGTTGAATTGTAACACTAAGTCATTCTGAATTAAAACTAGCCAAGAATATCTTCCTAGTCCTATTTGTATACAAACGGAAAATATTTTTGTCTAATGCATGAATTTACTTGTACTGACTGCTTTGGGAAGCTTAATGTAAAGCTTGTTTTATGAATCATTGATTCTTGGGTTGATTAACTTCACTTAGTAAACAACAACTTGTCACATTTTGATGTTATGATGACTCCCCATTTTATATGCTCTTCAAATATGTCCTAATTTTTACTTGAAATATATTGCCTCAATAACTATTCATCAGCATTCTGGGTATTGTTATATTAATCTTAAAATTCTTGCCCACATTACTAATGAGTAGAAATTCATATTGGGTTATGTGTAACTACCTAGTAAACATTTGATATTGTCTACTGTTCATAAGGATTCTCAGAATTTTAGACCTGAAAGGAAATTTAGAGATCAACTAATTCAAATATTCCATTTGTAACAAGAAGAAGATAATTTCCTAAAAAATTAACTGCTTACTCAAGGTAAATGGGCTGAGTGGCAGAGCTTGAATTAGAACTAGGTGTTTTAATTGCTGGTTCATATATTTTTCTACCTAACTTCAGAGTTTCTCCTATTATAAGAGTGAAGGATATGTTTAAAAACAGCACTACCACCCACAAAATATTTTCAAGGTAATTAAGTGTTTATTCAAATATCAGTTTTGATGACATTGATCCAAAAAAGGAGCAAGGAAATGCTTCATCCCTGTTTTGATAGCAACATCTCATGGGCAGGAAGGGAACTGGAGAATCCAAATTGCTATATCTACAACAAGGTGTATATAGAGCACATGGGTGAATGCGTAGAAGGAAGAAGCTGTTGACTATGATTATTCGTTTTTTCTTCATATTAGGTTAGCCAACGGCAAGCAGTTAATTGTTTCTTAGAGAACCTCTGCTAGCAAAGGCAGAAATCAGTTTTGGGAAGAAAGAAGATGGAAATATGGAGAAAAAATTGTCCTTATTGACCTTTAAATGGAAAGGGAAAGTCTTGGTGACATGAAACATGTGAAATTCTTATGACAAGGTCTCAGTATTGTCATGGTGGTTTTTATATCCAATACATGGGTTTTGCTCCCAATTTCACATTGGTCTTGTAAATGTAACATAGTGAAAACTAAAAGAGATAGTGTATATAAAAACTCTTTTTAATTAGAAGTTAGGGAAAAGTAATTTTCCTGAAATACTTTTTTCCTACTCTCCATTGTTGAATAAATATTAGGAAACATTTAACTTTAAGTTATAAGTAATATAATGTAAAAATGAATGCCAATGATGTAATTGTCTGATAAAATCTGTACTACCTGAAGAGTTGAAATTAATTTATACTAAATCATTATCTTTTTATGGCAGGCAGATGTTGGGGTTATGGTATTAATGAACTTTGGGTTCTTTTCATTTACAGATCAGGATCTGCTTTTTAATAAATGGAAAAGCTAAGGTCTAACCCTTCTGGCAGCAGATTGGCTTTCTAATTATCTTAGTAATGGCTCTAAATTATTATTCAATGTAGGTCTGTATCCCACTGTTAGTGGGTCATGATATCCCTTAGGATTCATACTTTTTTCCTCTTTTAGTAAATGACTTGCCATCTGCAGATAATATGAGTTCATTGTCTAATTTTTAAAATAATATTGCTATGGTCAGGAAGATATTGATACATTTGAAAGGGTCTGAAAGTGAAATGGGAGACAAAGCAGCTGATTCCTTTTTAAGATTCATTCTCCCTATTCTCCTGAAAAAATGATTATATTAGTAATTTCATATTGCAGTGCATTATGTTTATTATGTTTTTCTTTCTTACTTTAATGTGATATATACAATGTTTCTACTAGATTAATTTTTATTTCTTATAACAATAAAATTGCATGAAAGTGCCTCGGTAAGAAGCCACCAAGTTATAGAGGAAGGCTCAGTGAACTATGCTTTAATGTTATCTCTGACAGAGACTTGCTTTTATTTTTAGTTTTTCTTTTTTTTTTTAGAGACAGGATCTCCTGTCATGCAGGCTGAGGTGCAGTGGCATGATCATAGCTCACTGTAACCTCAAACTCCTGGCCTCAAAGCAGTCCTCCTGCCTCAGCCTCCTGAGTAGCTGGGACTGCAGGAGTGCACTGTCATGCCTGGCTATATACATTTTTAAAAATTTTTTGTAGAGACGGAATCACATTATGTCCAGGTTGATCTCAAATTTCTAACCTCAAGCTATCCTCCCACATGGGCCTTCCAAAGTGCTGAGATTACAGGCATGAGCAACCACACCCAGCAAGGCTAATGTTTAATTTCCAGGCTTAGATACTCTCCCTGAGCTTCAGTTTATTCATCTTTAAATTGAAGTAAAAGTATTTTTTCCTATTGGAGCATCTCTGATGCCTTTCAGAAGTTACCCATTTTGACCTGGTAATTCTAATTTTCTGAGACTGCCTGAAAGAAACAATTCATGATTTTAACAATTGAATATAAATATGATAAGTGGAAAAAAAATTATACCAACAAAACTGAGAAAATACAAATTTTTATGAATATGGGAACTGTTATATAAATAATTATACTACTGTAAAATGGAATACTATGAAACAATAATCATATTTTAAAGTATTTATAAGTATTTATAAGTAAAGTATTTATAAGATGAGAAATATCATAATTTAAAAATATGTTGACATTAAAAGTAATATAAAATGCTGGCCAAGCGCGGTGGCTCACGCCTGTAGTTCTAGCACTCTGGGAGGCCAAGGTGGGTGGATTGCTCAAGGTCAGGAGATCGAAACCAGCCTGAGCAAGAGCGAGACCCCATCTCTAATAAAAATACAAAGAAATTAATTGGCCAACTAAAAATTGATAGAAAAATTTAGCTGGGCATGGTAGCACATGCCTGTAGTCCCAGCTACTCAGGAGGCTGAGGCAGAAGGATTGCTTGAGCCCAGGATTTTGAGGTTTCTGTGAGCTAAGCTGATGCCACAGCACTCTAGCCTGGGCAACAGAGTGAGACTCTGTCTCAAAAAAATAATAATATAAAATGTTAACAGTAATATTAATATATTTTGATAGCATTACAGAAGATTGAATTATTTTAAAAATATGTTACAGAAACATATATATGCATAGATCTGTAGCTGTATATTATAAGTACTTTAACAATTAACCTGCAATTCCTTTGTTCAGAAAAAAATAATCAAATGTGGTAATAATGGATTTTTGCTTCAAAATATGATGGAGTACCTGTGGCAAACCAATGCTCCTATGAAGAATACCAGGAAAAACAATAATAAACTATTGATCTCACAGAGACAGAGAGTGGAGTGATGATTATCAGAGATTGGAAGGGGAAGCAGTAAGGGAGAGATAAAGTCAGGGTGGTTAATGAGTGCAAAAATATAAATAAATAGAATGAATAATACGTGCTAGCACAAGAAAGTGACTATAATCAACAATAAATTAGGGTATAATTTTTTTTTTTTGAGACAGAGTTTCACGCTGTTGCCTGGGCTAGAGTGAGTGCCGTGGGGTCAACCTAGCTCACAGCAACCTCACACTCCTGGGCTCAAGCAATCCTTCTGCCTCAGCCTCCCAAGTGGCTGGGACTACAGGCATGCACCACCATGCCTGCCCGGCTAATTTTTTTCTATATATTTTTAGTTGTCCAATTAATTTCTTTCTATTTTTAGTAGAGACGCGGTCTCACTCTTGCTCAGGCTGGTTTCAAACTCCTGACCTTGAACGATCCGCCCGCCTCGGCCTCCCAGAGTGCTAGGATTACAGGCGTGAGCCACCGTGCCCGGCCTTAAATTAGGGTATAATTTAAAGTGACTAAAATAATGGAATTAGAATGTTCCTAACACAAAGAAATGAAAAATGCCTGAGGTCATGGCTAGCCCAATTACTCTGATTTGACTAATACACGTTGTATGTCTATATTAAAACATCACATGCACCCTATAAGTATACACAACTATTACATACCCATAATAATTAAAAAGAAAAAATCAGAAAGAAAAATAATAATAATGCAAAGATATTTTTGATATTGCGTATACTTTTAATAGAAAAGAAGGAATCAAAGAATAAAGAAGCTTGGAATCAAAAAGTGTATTGAACATATAGAGAATATGAGGAAGGAAATCATGAACACAGTAACAGAAATATACAAACAACAACAAAAAAACAAAATTGACAACAAGAAAAAAATTAATCCACAATTTGATTCTTGGAAAATGATAGTAAAATTGATTAATCACTACCAGATTTATTAAGAAAAAATTAAAGATTTTAAATAATCAATATTAAGAATAAAAATTATTGCTATAGATTCCACAAACATTAAATAGATGTGTTGTTTTCACTTTTAAAACTTTATGCAATGAATTTGAAAAGTTAGATTAAATAAACAAAGTCCTTGAAAAATATAACTTATCAAAACTGAAATAGAAAGAATTAGAAAATCTGCTGTAAACATTCTAGTGCAGATGTCTTTTTTATAGAATGTCTTTTGTTCCTTTGGGTAGATGCCCAGTAATGGGATTGCTGGATCAAATGATAGATTTACTTGTAGCTCTTTGAAGTATCTCCATATTACCTTCCACAGACCTTCCACTAGTTTGCAGTTTCACCAGCAGTGTATGATTGTCCCTGTCTCTCCACACTCACACCAAAACATCGATTGTTTTAGGACTTTTCGATAAAGGCAATTCTCACTAAATCTCTAAATTTAAAACAAAAGCAACAAAATAACTTTGAGAATACACATACAAACCCATGTGGCATCACCCATGAACTAGATCAAACATACAAATAATAAATTACACTAAAGCTTACACAAATTCTTCCAGAAAAAAGAAGGAATAAGTTAATACTCTACACTCTAACTCATCTTATGAGGCCAGCATCAAACTTTGTTACTGTCAAAAACAATAAATGCTTCAGTAAAAGTATAAATTTCTGATAAATTTCTCTCATTAATATAACATTAGCAAATTGAACATTACCAATGAAATGCAGACATATTTAAGAAATTAATAACTTGTGATTAGTGATATTTTTCAGATATCCAGTGTAGTTTAACACTTGACATTAAATATAATTCACCAGATTATCTTAAAACAGGAGAAAAATGAAATAATTATCTCAGATACCCACAAAAACTTCTAAAAAAATTCAATACACATTGAATCAGGAACAGAGAAAAACTTTTCCAACCTGATAAAGACAATCTAGAAAATAATTGGCAAACATCACTCTTAACGGTCAAATATGGACAACATTACTCCTGAGATTGGGAAAGAGACAAAGACGTTCAGTATAACCACTTGCTTTCAACATTATAATGAAGGTACCAGTGAGATATTAAATCACGAAACAAAAAGGATGACTAGAAAGTAAGGAATACAACTCATGTCATCTTCAGACAATATAATTGTATAGGCTAAAAACCCAAAGGAATTAAAAAGTGACCATTAAAATTGATATTAAACATATCAAAGCCACTAAATATAAAGTCAATAGACAACAAATTTGCTTATATATATATCTTAAAAATAAGTAGAAAAAAATTTTTAAAAATAACTTTTCAAAATAGAGTCAGAAACATATGAATAATTCTCATAAATGATGTGCAAGATCTTTATCCTAAAAATAATAGAAATTAGGGATAGAAATTTTAAAAGATCAAAATAAATAGAGGGATATACCATGTTCTTGGATTGAAAGACTCAATATTATAAAGGCGTTAATTTTTCTAAAATTGATCTATAGATTAAACATAAGTATATCAAAATCTCAGCAATTTCATGGAACAAATTAGCAAACTAATCATAAAATGAAAATGAAAATGAAAATAATCAAGTTAATATTGAAGAAAGGGAAAGGAAGTTAGAATACTTTCACTATTAGACATGATGACTTGTTATAAGGGTAAGACAGTATCGTACTGGAACAAAGATAGTGGCCAAAAGAACAGGACACCAAGTCTAGAAACAGATTAACACGTGTACAGTTAGTTGAGTGATGACAGAGCGAACGGTGCAGAACATTGGCAAATGATGCTCCTGTTCAATATAAGATAGTACCTCAATTGGACAACCATATAAAATAAAAATGAATCTTAACTCCAACCTCATATCTCATATAAAAAGCAATTCCAATTTGATTGTTGGTCTCTATGTGACAGGTAAAAGAAAACATTTAGAAAAACACTATAAAATTTTACTTTGGCAAAAGCAAAGTTTTTTCAACAGAATTTTTAAAAAGCACTAACCGGAAGGAGCAAAAATGTTATAAACAGAACAACATTAAAAGTAAGAATGTTGCCCTTATGTTACAATGGGGGGTGGGGGGCGTTTGTCATCTGTGGCCAACGTATCTTGCCCTTGCTCTGTAAACCTATTTTGTTCTTCCTCAACAAAATTCACTTCACATTTTCAAAAAAGAAAAAGAAAAAAAAAAAGAAGAAAGAAAGAAAGAAAATCTAGTCAGGCACTGTGGCTCATGCCTGTAATCCCAGCAATTTGGGAGGCTGAGATGGAAGGATCTCTTGAGGCTGCGAGTTCAAGACCAGCTTGGGCAACATAGTGAGACCTCCTCTCTACTTAAAAGTTTTTTAAAAATTAGTTGGGTGTGGTGACACATGCCTATAGTCCTAACTACTTGATAAGATAAGCTGAGGCAAGAGGATCACTGGAGTCCGAAAGTTCAAGGCTGTAGTGAGCCATAATCATGTCACTGCACTCCAGTCTGGGCAACAGAGTAAGACCCTGTCACGGTAAAATAAACACACAAAAAATAAGAATGACTGTTTATTAAAAACACTTTTTTAAGAGAGTAAAATGTATACCAAAAAAACCATATGGCTATCTGGCAAAGAACTTCTATGTAGAATTCCTAAAATGCAATAATAATGAAAGTCAATATAGTAATAATAATAATAATTATGACCAAAAGACTTCAACAGTCACTTCAAAGGAGAAGGTATCAAAATGGCTAATAAACATCTGAGTTGTTGCAAACTATTGGTCATCATAGAAATTAAAATTAAAAACAAAATGAGGCATCATTATAAATCCATCTGAATGAATAAATTAAAAGACAAATGGAAGAATCCCAAGAATGGACGGACAGGCACCACATGTACTCACCAGCAAATTGGTATTAACTGATCAACACCTAAGTGGACATATAGGAACAACATTTATCAGGTGTCGGGCAGACGGGAGGGGGGAGGAGGGGATGTGTATATACATACATAATGAGTGCGATGTGCACCATCTGGGGGATGGTCAGGCTTGAGGCTCTGACTGGAGGGGGGAGGGGAGGTAAGGACAATGTACGTAACCTTAACATTTGTACCGCCATAATATGCTGAAATAAAAATAATTAAAAAAAAAAAAAGGTAGTGGGACATGGTGCCTCTTAGCACACTAAAAAAAAAATTAAAAAAAAAAAAAGACAAGTGTTGGCATGAGTATATAACAACCAGAATTCTTATGTACTGTTGCTGTTACTATACATTGAAATAATCTCTCTGAAAACCTTTCTGGCAGATCTACTAAGCCTGAATGTATACATACCCTAGACTGGGCAATTCTACTTCTAAATATATACATATACATATGTTCACCAAAATGCATAAAGAAGTAGTTCATAGAAGCACTATTCATAACAGATAAAATTGGAAACAATTTAAACATTCATCAAAACAAAAATGAATAAATATACCATGGTATATTTATATAATTTATTACTGTATAACAATTAGAGTGAAATATAGCTACATACAAGAACACAGATGAATTTTGACTGAAAAATTAAGACAAAAAAGTACAAACTTCATGACTCCTCCTATGTAAAATTCAAAGCCAGGCAAAACTAACTTGTGTGTCAAAAGTCAGAGAGTGGTTATATTTCAGGAAGAAGAGTGATTAGGAAGGACATGATAATGGCTTCTATTGTGCTATCAATGTTATTTTTCTCAATCCAAGAGCTAGTTATATGGGTGTGTTCATGCTGTAAAAATCTATCAAGCTCTACGCTTCCAATATGCATTTTATGTATGTATATTATATATCAATAAAAGTTTATCTTTCAAATGATAATCAAATATGCTTATCTTGCAGTTTTATTAAATAAATTAAATGAATCCACATATGAGAAAGCATTTTGAAGTCTGTAAAGATATGCCTGCACTGCTATCATCTCACAAGAAATATGATTACCCAGGTAGGAGTGTGTGAGGTTATAATATGAATTCTGACCCAATAAAATATCACTTTGTACTTCCCTGACCTCTTTTCAAATTTTCTTTCCTGGCTGTGCTTAGAGAACAGCTTGATTCTAACTAAAACCCTGTTCCCAGTTTTGTGAATGCCAAGAAAGCCATCTTAATATGTTTTCCCCAGATTCACTTTCAGAAGAAAGTAACACTGCTTCCCAATATGAAGTTTCAAGAGGGAAAATGGGCTAAGTATTCCAGTGATCTTCAGGATTCCTATCTACCTCCAGGTCCTCCACTTTCTCAGGACAAATGAAATTCTGGGAGAAGTAATAACAGAAGAATTGTTTGCAAATATTAAGTGTTTTCAATCAGCAAGAAGGCCCAAAATTCTACCCTTCAAAAGTTTCTTTACAAAGACCTGTAACATGCAAGTTGATTTTTGCAGGGCAGGCAAAAAAATAAAAAAAAAGAACAGTTTCGGCTTGACTGTTTTTGGTGTATATGAATGTCTCTGATTTATGTCTATTGATTTTATAACCTGAGACTTTACCATATTCATTTATCAAATCTCTTGGAAGAATCCATGGGGTTTTCTAGATATAGTATCATATCATCAGCTTTTGAATTTAAAAAAAAAATGTGAGTTAAAAATTCCATCTAAAAAGTGAAGAATTCATTTTTTCTCAACCTCCTTCAAATTTCTATCAGCATCTTATTTAGTGTAGTGTCATCTACTGTAATTCAGAAAATAATCACTTTATTTGATTATGCTATTTTATGAACAATAAATAACAAGCATTTGCCATGAAACATTCCTAACTACAAGAATGATGAGGAGTGAAGGAAAACTTTTTTCTGCAGCTTTTATTGCTTGAAGTTACTGTTTGGCACCACCACATGGAGATACTGAGTAAAGTAAAGAGGAATAGGTTTACCATCGATAGAACATACTTTATAAGCAGAGAAATGGAAGGCAAAATATTAGATCCATCTTGTCCCATGTCACACAGTGAATTGGCCTTAAATCCCAAGCTACTGTTTCCCATTATCCTGGTTTATAGTCCAGTGAATCAGCAAGTAAAATACAAGGGCAAAATAGATTAAGTTAGCAAATATGTTAAATATTGGTTCTGTGTATGTGCCATCACATCAGTTCATTGATGACATTTTTAACTTTTATAAGATGGAACCCCCTTTACATAGTTTATTTACATATTAAATTAAAAATGTACCAAACCATTATGTGAAAAGCATTGTAGCATTTTCTGTAATAAATGCACACATCATTTTGTCTTTATTAATAAGTCACAATTTAGTGAAATTGACAAAACAGAGACAAATTATACAGAAGTTAGAAGAAATACTAAAGCTGGGCAAACTCTGGAACTAATACTCTCAAGGTTCAAGTTCGAATATGAAGATTAAGTTGTGCACATTGAAAAGTCCCTTTGAGGAGCTGAGTGCTCAGCATGAGAATAATGACACAACAGAGGGCAGATTTGAGCTCCTTCTGAGTTTTCAATGAAGTCCCATGTTTAGGCTAATTATGTTACTCTTCTAGCTGCCTGGTTTGCAATATCCTCCTGCTTTTCACATCTCTATGACCACATTAAAACATTCTCTTGTTTATTTCTGTTTTCATTTCCCCCAGCATATGTGAGCTTCTTTTAGACAGGAAATGTGCCTAGCTTTCCTTTGAATCTCAGACCAATATTTGGCAAATGGTATAAATGCAATATGTTATTTTAGACTGTATTGATATGGTTTGATGAACAAATCAATTAAGTTAAAAAAAAGCTACATTTCTTCCAGTTCTTAACCATCTTTTCGAAATTCTCCAGCTTTCTATGCCACTAAAATGTATTCATCACTTAAATAGTATATTTTACAACTGAATACTATATAGTTTGGAGAATTTACTAAATAGTTTAGCATGTAGTGTATTTTATTTGATCTTCAGATAAATTTAAGGAATATTTCAATATTTTTAGGAAGCATCCCTATATTAGGCACAATATAGATATTATACTTATTTTAAAGGGAAAGAAATTAAGCTTCAAAGTATTTAAATGAATTACCCCAAATCAAAGAGGTAACAAAAGGCAGCACTCAAGTTCAAAGACAGAAGCATTCCAAATGCTCTTTTCTCACTCCAGGGACTTCATTCATTCTGACACTACACCATGATTCTAGAAGTAAGGTAAACTCTTTAGAAGCATGACACATTGAGCCATAATTAGCCAGTTATAATTCAGGAAATAAATTTTGGAAAATTTTTGTTAATTTTTTGTTTGCTTGTTTATTTTTAATAGGGCCATAAGCCATGAGTAACACAACAGTTATGGAGCATTTGGACATCCATAGGCAGAAAAGATGAACCTTAACCTAAATGTCATACTTCATGCCAAAACTAACTCAAAATTGGCCATGGGCTTAAAGGTAAAACATTTAGAGAAAAAAACGTTATTATGATACTTTACTATGAAATTTATAACATTCAGAGATGTGATACATAAGACAGCAGTAGCAAACATCTTTGTGAGAAAGAAATCTATTAATACTTAAAGTCCTCATAAACTTTTTTAAAGATTCCACATGTAAGTGAGATCATATAGCATTTGTCTTTCTGTATTTGGCTTGTTTTACTTAGTATAATGTCCTCCAGATTCATCCATATTGTTGCAAATGGCAAGACTTTCTTCTTTTTATGGCTGAATAATACTCCATTTTATTCCATTCCAATAATATTCTGTATTTTCTTCATCCATTCATCCATCAATGGACACTTCAGTTGTTTTCATATCCATATTATTTATGTTAAATAATGCTGCAATGAACATGGAGGTGCAGATATCTCTTCAACGTATTTATTCTGTTTTATTTTATTTTTGATATATTAATATATAATGGAACTCATAGAAGTAGAAAGAAGGGTGGTTTCCAGGAGAGGGGGATAGTGAAAATGGGCAGACATTGGTCAATGGGTACAAACTTTCAGTTATAAGATGATAAAATTCCCTTTGATATACACAGTGCATATATAGAGATAAAGAGGTATTACATATACTGATAAGCTTAGTTATTCACAGGGGAAAAATGTTTGTGCATTTATATGTGTACCGTGAATATTCCTCCTGTCACGAAATATTTTTCTGTGATGTTACCTGTAATTATTGCACAGCACTCCATTTGAAGGAGGTACCATATTCAAGCACGTGTTTTTGATTATTTATATTACTATTAATATTTGGCTATAATATATTAATATAATTGTGCAATAAATATTCTTCATGCTAAAACTGAGCAAAGTTGTAATTACATATTTTAAATGCCTCCTGCAATTTTTAAAATCTAATAGAATGTTTTTGAATATTTTGTGTTGTTTGTGGTATTGTTAGGACAAACTAAGATTTTTCTCTATGTAAAAAATATTTACTTTCATTTTTTGTTTCTTTTTCTTTCCAACACTGTTTCCCCTAACACAGTTCCTTTTTATCTAAATTAGGGACAATGGTGTGTTTCATAGGGTTTTAGAAAGTTTCAAAAAGATAACATTTGAGAACAGTCATTTAATACATTGCTTGCCAAATAAGTTATAAATGAACATAAGGTATGGTTGAAAATACAACAATTTCACATCTCATTTAAAACACAAAGTAGAAGGCTGTTTTCTAGTGTGTGTGTACGTGTATGTGGTGTGTGTTCACCAAAAAGCCTCTACATTGTTTTCTCTACTAATAGTTTTTTTGTTCTTTTGGTTTCTTAATTCGCTTCTATACCCATTATTAAATTTTAATTTGTGTGTATTATTCCCTGGGAAACTTGTGATTTATTCTCTTCAATCCTGAGATAATTTTTTCCTTCTTTATCTATTTCATTTCTGAGTTCAATCAACTCATTTATTTATTTATTTAGTATTGTATGTGTATGTGTTTAAATTTGTTTCAAGATCATTTTACATATTCTAAATTATTTTTATGTATATTTAATTGTTTAACATATAAATCAAAATTTTCTTCTGCTTTATGATTCTTTTCCTTTTTTCAATTTATTTTTCTTGCTTTTCTGCAATAGTTCTCTGTGGATTGTACTTTGCTTTTGTTAACTTTTATTATAACGAAGTGTTTTACGTCATCCCTGACACATTTCTGTCAGTGTAGCAAAGTCTACATGCTGTATAGGGCTTGTTTGCTTTTTTGCATAGTAGGGTAGGAGTTGTGAATCCTTCAATTCTGTGGTCCTATTTTATGTTTTAGTGGTCTAAACCTCTCTGTCATTTGCATCATAATTCAATTGCCAATGACACCTTTTCCTTCCTTTTGGCTTTTGTCTTTTCTCTAAAATACATGGATTAAGACTGTCCCCCTAAATTGTTTGTCCTTTTAAATGAATTTGTTTCATTAAATAGAACCCATTCATTTAAATCATTTGCCTGGCATTTTTTTTTTTCTTTTAATGCCTGTTTCTATAAGGATTAAACATTTTGAAATTCTTTATGTGTAATTCATTATCTGGTAGGCCTAGTTACATTCTTTTTAGGATTTTCATATTTAGGGTGTAGTTAATCTTTTTGGTGAGTGCCTCATCTTCTCACTCTCAGGCCCCTTTCCTAGAGTCGCAACTTTCTTTTTCAGTTTTTCTGCCACTAAGCTTTGTGACAGGTGGGGTCAGTTGAGAGCACATAAGAATTTGGCATTGCTATTCAATGTTTCTTTTTTTTTTCATTTTCCTTATACTTGCTTTATAGTTTTGACATTTTTTGTCTTCAGGTAATTCTGAGGATGTAGTATGACATAGAATTTTTGTTAATGCAATACCATTTCATATCATTTCAGGAGAAGATTTGGGGAGGTAGTTTATGACATTGCCTTTATAGGCTACAAAAGCTAATTTCTTAATGAACATTCACATGTTTTAAAATCAGATTTGGAAATTATCTCTCTTTTTTTTTAGCTTATATTCTCTTAAAATCACTCAGAGTTTTATGTGCTCAATTGTCCTTTGCCCAATGGCTTTTTCTAAAAGATAAGAGTTTAAATAATAATTAGGCGTTAAAATATTTCTTTGAAATTTTAATATTGAGAAGTACAAGGCTTTCTCTGTTTCATTGTATATTAAAAGAAAACCTTTTCAAAATGTTGTTTACTTACATTTTCAAGGAAAAGTATAATGGAATTCTTTAGAAAATGTCTCACTCAAAGGCTGACATTACTCTTCTTTATCCTTCAAAGGTGACATAACCAAAGGTGTCAAAATTATTTTAAAAATTATAATTTAGTGCTGTAAAATAATAAAGCATTCAATAGAAACTTTGAACTACTCACCAAGAAAATATTCAAGAGAAGAAAATACTTCATGAAGTTTGTCTTTGAAGGGTTTCCCAGGAAACAAATCCTAAGGCATATTTTCAAACTAACACTTTATTAGGAAGTGCAATTCCAGGAGGACAGGCTGAGAGAAAAGGGAAAATGAGGAAGTTTGAGGATACTAAAGAAGAAAAATACACAAAAGGATATTCATTGCAGATTGGGTATAATTTCTTAAGAAAGCAGGTGAGTGGTAGTTCATGTAAGATCTCTCCCTTGCTTCCTGTAACAGTCAAGAGGATGTACAAGCTATTTATCTGCTGGCTCCCTCTTATCTGCTTTTCTTTGGTATTTTTGCTTATTTGACCTGGCCCCTCCAGGTAACCTTAGGGAAGCCAGAGCTTTGGTGGTTCCAATTTCATTGAACCTGAGTTCAAGGTCCTGTTATCTTGCTGTGTCTCTTGCTTTCTTTTCAGATGAATGGTGTGGCCTGCTTACTAGCAACACTTTCATGATGAGTCACATCAGCACAGGCCGTTATGATCATGGGAATGACCTGAGCCATCGCTGGGGTGTCTTTAAACCAGAACTAAAGCAAGTAGCATAGACATAGAGGTCAGGTGAGGCTGAGCTGGTCTGGGTAATACATAATTTGGCTTATAGTGCCAAAAAGAAGTTATACATATGACGATTTCTGTATGTTAACCTATAATTTAATGATCTAAAGTTGCTATTTATAATAGTGGCACTTTTAGCATTCTATTGCTTTGGACTTTGATATGTCATCAATTTTGTTTTTCAGTTACATACGCAATGCAACTCTTTCTTAATCAAGCATGGGAAAATGCAATGAAACAATAGCTGCATTTTCTTTCCTAGCAGTAGTCTAGTTAGAAAACACAGACAACAAAATATTGGAATTTTGTTTTTATACACAAAAATCAAGGGTTTTTAAAAAACCTTTTATTATAATTTAAAGAATATATTGATTATTTTATTTCAATGCATTACTGTCAAGTTTGGCAATTTCATTCTGTGTTCTTGGTTCTTGATATGCTCTTGGCTGGAGAATGACCAGACACCCCAAAGTAAGGCAAGCACGAGGTAAAATTTATTTATTGAGGAGGAGGAAGATAGGATTATAGAGCAAGAGCAAGATATATATATATATATATATATATATAGGGTTACAGAGCAAGATACATATGCCACAGATGACAGTCACATCCCTTGTTGTAGCAAAAGAGACCTTGGTTATAGTCTGGGTTTTGTTTTACAGTGTCTTGATAGGAATCTCCCTGTGATTAAGATTTCATCATGGAACTACTTTGATGGACAGTTGTGAGTTATATGACCCGAATCTTACTGTGCATCAGATTTCTCATAAGCCTCTCTGAAAACCCATTGAGGGGGGTGAACCACAAGGCAGATTTAAGCTAATGATATGATAATTAGCCTTAAGTTGCCCTAAGTCACCTTTTAGACTCTATTGTACCTATCCCACTTGGCCTTTGGGCTAGAGAGTCCTCTGCATTCTTTTGCAGTTGGCAGCTAAGTTTTGATTGCCTCCAGCTATGGCAGCCTCTCAGGAGAGGGTTAAGGTTGGGCAGCACCAAGACAGGAGCCTGGGGACTGCCTTTTTCCTTCTTCCCAGGTGGGGCAATCACTCAAGGCAGCACCAAGGCAAGGCACCCATTTTAGCCCCCAAGAGATCCAAAATCCGTCGCTATCTACCTAATATTACTTTTATTTTAATGACAACTTTCCTTTGAAAGACAGAACAAGATGCTGAACAGATTGTTATTTTCCTTTATGGAGCCATTGAGCAATTTTACTTAGACTCTTCTTCAGTAGAAAACACATTAACCTGATGCATGCAATAACTTTGGAACTGTTTTGTTCTCTCTTACGTTTTTATACTCATTTTTAGCTTTTGTATGGACTGACCTTTTCCTCTACATAACACAGAGTGTTATCAAATTAAAACAGAGCACTAGTGTAATGAAATGAATTCTACAAGAATACTTTTTTTTTTTTACCTGAATAATTTCCCTCACACAGTACTCCAGATATTGTGGAAATTAAAAGTATCTCTCTATATAAGCCCTGACTATTTTGACTCAAACCTATTTTAGTCTTAAGTGGTGCTGATTAGTGAGTAAGAAGCTGAGATGATGTTATAATTTGTTACACAGAAGGTAAGGAAAGCAGGGACAAATTCCTTGTAGATAAATGTGTAAAATAGAAATAAATGTCAATCATTGAAGGTGAATATAAGTTTTAATGGAAATAATCACAATATAATCCTCAGTAAAACAGAGACCAATAAGCTTAGAAGAAAATGGAAGAAAGTCTGAGACTAAGTAGTCCAAGAAATCTGAATATAATATATACAAATAATGGCTGCAAAAATAATTATTAGAACTACCTGTATATTTATTTTTTCCTTCAGAAATATATACTTTGGAAAAATCGAGAGTATAGTAAGTACTTATTAGTTATACTCTAATTTTGGATTGAATTTTCTGGATGAATTTTCATGAATTAATAAATGAAAAAATGAAATTAATTATTTATGTTCCTCCCCCTCCCTGTCAGTACAGATGGTAAAACAAACAAAGAAACAAACAAAATCATTAGAATCTGGGAGTATCCTTTAAAGCTATAGCCGACTTCATTCCAGTGATGACCTACCATTTTCAGATTTTCTTCATGTATTCTATAGCAGCTAAAATTGTAAGAGATTGCTATCATTGCTATTAAATTTAGTTTATGTGTGTCTTGTCAATATAGTAAATGAGTAGTGGGCTCACATCAATCTTTTCCAGAAAAATTAGTTTTACATGGCTTGGATAAAAATCCTTTAATTGATGGCCTATGAGGTTTTTCTCATTAACTTGATGCGTTGTTGGAACCTAATTTTTACTACCCAACATAGATACTGTAGAATTCTCAGCAGCAAATTCTGTTTTGAGCACCCTCCCCTTTTTTAATCTTCTAGTTTTCAGGATAGGTGTTATTAAATTAAGATCTGAAGGCTGCATTTCACATTTAAAGCTTTGAATTATGTGAGTGGAATGATCCACAATGGTGACTTATTAAGAGTGAGCTCTGTTCTGCATGTTTCTGTCTTCAACAGGTACTTTGGTAGGTGCAATTTTTATCACCTCTTAGAAGTTTTCCCTCCTGTATCTGAAGAAGTAGTTTTTTAAAGCCCTCAAATGACCCTCTGAGTCTCTCCATTTCTAAACTTTCATTCATGTTTCCTCAAAACTTTGGCTCTGGTTTCAAAAGCACTGTTAATCTTAAAAGAAAAAAAAAAATAGTGACCTAAGAAATGAGCTTTTCAATTATCATTGCTTCCCTCTTCAATTTGAAATACTTCTACATTTGAAGCATCTCAACAGTGTTCTCCAAGCACTGTTCAAAAGCCTCTTCTGTATCCATAGATAGAGAAGTATCTGTGCACATACTTCTAAGCACACCTCCCTTAACCTCCTCAAGATTCTCACTGAAAAGAGCACAGAAATACACAAATAGAAAGAAAAACCCAGACAAATAAACAAAAAAAAAAAAAACTCACTGCAGCAGCAATTGAAATGTAAACCCTCATATGAAATAATAACTTTACTGAAAATCTTGTTTAAGAAATCTTATAAAACTTCACCATAATTCATTTCTATTTTCAGATGCCTTTTTCTCTGCCTCTAGAAAACAGACCATTTCCTGGATGAAGATGAGGAGGTGACGAAATGGGGAATGGAGGAAAATCTTCAACCTCCTGGCTTTTTCTGAGATGTAACTTGCTCTGAATAGCTGAACCAGCCCCAGAATTACTGCCATCCAATTTGATTTCCAAATTCTCTCCTAATACAGAAGCCAGGTTCGTTTGTTTTTTAATCTAAGATAACCCACAGAAGTGTAGTTCTAAATAAAATTAGTTTTTAACTTTGAGTGTCTGATATGATTTGCCTCTGAGATCCCTTGTTTTATTGCATGTACTTATGTTAACTTGTTGAAGTACCCCATTTAGTTATTCTGGTGGGAAGACTGGGCAAACTATGAATCTAAGGGAATGAGAGAGAGAGATAAGGAAAAGAGAAGTCTGTTCTGAATGTCCACAGCAGAGCTGACCTAAACTGCTAATCGCTAAAAATTCCCTATTGAGGAATTTAGCCAAACCATCCTAACGTACCAGACTAATGAGAGGAAACATTCTACTGGAGAGTCAAGTTGGAAGTAAAGGAATGCAAGCATATGAAGTTGCTACATTTGAGAATCCATCTTTCAACTCACAAAATAATTTTCTTAGCCTTTACTTCAATCTAGCACTTTTCTTGGGGTTAGAGTAAGTTAAAAACAGCCTTCTTCTTCTGTTCTTATAAATGTTATTAACATGAGAGAACAGGACCAATAAACAGTGAATAATGCAATCAGGAATCAATTACTAAGTTTTCCAAGTGAAATTGTTCTGATATCTGTACCTTCTCTTTAGAAGTCTTTCATAGTTTTCCATCTATTATCCCCCAAATTACAACTAAGTAATTGCCATTCAAGGCCTTCCTCAATTTGACCCCAACCAAACTTTTCTTTTCTTTTATTGTTTCATTTTTTTATATTACCTTACAATTGGTGTATAAAATAAAACTTGCTAAAATTTAATTTAGTGTCTTTTTATTTATTAAACTTTTCCAGGTGGAAAATTTATTTTTTCCACCATATCTTCATATACATCTCTGTCCTCCTTCAATGTTTAAATGATACTGGTTTCTTGGATCCAACACAAATGTTTTCCCTGTCCTTGCTCTGGGTATTGGTTGTATTTACTTATAATGTCTTACTTTGCATTCGTGGTAATCATACTTATATCTCTCAGATTTAAAGCTAGGACACTAAAGTACTGCTGTAATTACCTGCTCAGTTAGAATCAATGCAGGAATTAGCATAACTACTAAAAATGTTAGTCATGTATTTATTTACTCAGCTGAATGAAACCACAGAAAGCAAAACAGAAACTGATCATTCCCTCAATTGACTTTCAGGGTGCCTTGTGCATAAGGGGCTGTCAGTAGTTATTTCTTCAATACATATTTATTCATTTAAAAATATAATCTAATAAGAAAATAAAAGAAATAGTTGATTTTTATTTTTATAGTTTTAGGTAGTTAGGTCTTAAAAGAAATTGTTTAAATTTGGAATGCAATAGAACCAGCCATACCTCTTGATATTGTAGTAAGAAGATTCATAAAACTGCAAATCCTTTTCCCTACAGGAAACTGCAGTCACTAAGACTATTTTACTTTATATTTTGTCATAAAATAGAATTAGGTTTCCTAAGAGAGACCATTTTCAAAATTCCTCTTTAAAAACTTTTTCATATTCCATTAGTAAATCCTACCCCCCAGGAAGATTTATGTATTTTTCCTGTGCATCTATCTTTCTTATCCCTTCCCAAAAATCAACCTCCCTGGATATTAATGCCAAGTCATGTAGTGGGATAAACAGGCCATTACCATTAAAAAACACACACCTCTTTTTTATTAAAAAATTCTTTTTACGACAGAAGGAACCTAAAATTTGCATTTAAATGGAGACTATTCAACTAAGATACTGCACTAGATTTTTAAAATATGTGATTTCTATAAGATTGATAAATACTGCCACCATCATAGATTTTCTGGAAAGTCAAAGAGTGAGACTATTGCCCAAGCTAACAAATATAAACATATGTGATCTCTTTGTTCAGGAATTTTGATCTGTATTAGGTTCTCTATAAATAACAGAGTCATTTTCAATATTTAAAGTATTTACAAATTTAAAGTGAAATGTTAGACATTATGGTTAGATTCTTCTTTCTGTTAAATCAGTTATATCCTAGATGTAACTATCTCATACTAAAATCATTTATTGTCAGTCACCTCCTGGGGTATAAAATATAGGAATTCCTCTTTTAGTGGGCCCGTTACACTATAGTATTTGAAAGATAAAGTTTCTGGTACAAATTATATTCTGGATAAAACTATTACTATCTAATTGAAGTCAATAAAAAATGCAGTTTATGACAGTGGTTCTAAAACTTTATGGCACTTAATTGCATGAGAGCTTGCAAAAAAATTGAAATCTGGAGATTCTGATTCTGATTTGGGTGGGACATTGAAGGAGCATCCCAGTAACTGTGAGGCAAGTCATACAAATATGGGTGGTAGATAGTAACAGATAATGCTAAGAAAAAAAGATGTTCATTGCCATTCATGAACACTTTGTTAACACAAATAATTCACAGATTCAAATGAGAACCAACCACAAATAATTTCCCTCTGGAGGAGTAGGCAATTGTTAATCACAATTTCCAAGAAATTTCTTTCTCTTACATTAGGAACTTGCTTGATATTGGATTAACAGATAACTTTCTGAATGGTGTACTCCAAAAACCATAGTTTACAGAAGAAGATGTTTTAATTTGGGGGCTTTGCAGTTTAGACTCTGATAGTTACAGGAATGTAAATTGCTTACTGGACTATCTCCCATTCTCTAGACAGCTACGCTCTATAAATCGATAATTCTAGGTTTATTTATTACAAGCTATCTATAGAGACAAGATATGGCCTTCTGAAATCATTCACTTTTTATTTATTTATTTTTTTTAATTAGAGACTCATTGTTCTTTAGCATTAGCAAGTTGACAATCAGTCTGGTCCAGAACATACTATGTTTATGAGAAAGTTTATTGGAGGCTCACCACTCCTATTCAATCTTCATCACCAAGAAGAGAATCATAGGCTTGCTATAAAATCTTTTCTTTTCAATTCTCCCCCTAAACTGATCGTAAGAAAAACCCTCATTTTTTAGACAAAAATTACTTTTCTGCTGTTTTCTCTTCACAAACGTCCACACTATAACCAAGTTTTATTTATTGAGTAAAGTCTTGAAGAGCTAATTCATATTACATAACCAACTTATGTAACAGAGATAAAGGTCTGAAAAAGGGCAACAAAATGTTTTACAAGTTATCTCTTTAAAACTCCCCACCTTTTTGGGAATTAAAACCTGCATTCCTACCCAAGGCCAGTAATCAAAGGGGCATAAAAATGTTCTTTGCTGTTTGTTTTCTAGTATCTTAAACCATGAGAGACAGCTGAACAGAATTGTCTGTACAAGGGTCACAAGATCATCATCACGGGAGGTAAGGTTGAATGAAACCACCATTTATAGTTAAACAACAACAGCCTAAAGCCACAACATGTGACATTGGTCATATATACTCAAGCCCAATTGCTGAAATCCCCCTTTTAAAAAGCCCTATATTTCTGCTCAAAGACAGGATGGTGGTCTTTGAGATGCTAGTCCACTGTACTCTTCATTTACTGGCAAATTAGTAAACTTCTCTTTCCTTTTCCTCAAACCACTAGTTTTCATTCTTCATTCTCACTGATTCAGCCTTGGGGACAAGTGCTGAAGTTTTGGTAACACTTAAACTTTACTTTTTTCCGTATCTATCTACCTACCTACCTACCATCTATCAAACTATCTATCCATCCATCATCCATTTATATATCTACAATCCTTTTGCTTAAACTGACTTAAACTGTTAACTAGCCAGTAGAGACTTACATGGATATGGACTTGTACCCCTGTCATTTCCTTAATATTGCTATGGTTTGAATGTGTCCTCCATAGCTCATGTGTTGGAAACTAAATGTCCAATGTAACAGTCTTAAGAGGTGAGACTTTAAAGATGCGATTAGATCATGAGGGCTATGCTTTCATGAATACATTAATGCTGTTATTGCAGGAGTGGGTTAGTTATTGAAGGAGAGGGTTCCTGGTAAAAGGATGAGTTCGGCCCTTTTGCCTTCTTTCTCTCTTTCCCCCCCTTCCATTTTCTTCCATAGGATGACAAGGCAAAAAGATCCTTGTCAGAGGCCAACACCTTGATATTGGACTTCCTACCTTCTAGCACTGTAAGAAACAATTTTTTGTCGCTGTTGTAAATTATCCAGTGTTTAGTATTCTGGTATACCAGCACAAAACAGACTAAGACAAACACACTCTTCTGCACACTTTGACAATATCCATTCTAAGTTAGAGTCAATGGTTTTATTTACACTGTAGGTACTAATGTACTTTTTCAAGTCAAAGTATCTTTGAATTAGAAGGAACCTGGTATTAACTAGCTTAACACACTATTTCCTGTACAATGTTTTATAAACATATCCAAGAGAAAAATAATTACCAAAGTAGACTCATTCTACCCCAATATGCCCAAAAAACTCTAAGCTCTTCTTCTATTTTCAATTGCCTTCTGCACACCAAGGGATGTCAAATGGAATACATAAGATGAAAGAAGAGGTAAAAAGGAAAAAGAAAATTCACAGGATTAATGACAAATTTATGAATAAATAAGAAACTATGAAAAATAGTAAAATTTCAGGGCCCTCTAAATTTATTATGCCAAGGGAGAAGTTAATCCCTGGAGATGAAGTCATGTAGCATGTTTGCAATTCTGCTTCTTAAATTATAGACTAATTCTCTCCTTCATTGTTCTTGTTCTGTAAATGACTAAGAGACACCAGAGACCAGACCTGCTCCCCCTTTTAATCACTGATTTTTTTTGTAGACTAACTACCTCCTTTTGTGTCCTGTACCTAACTCAGACCAGACAGCATCAAAGACCCTATAACTGTTACATTTTCAGTGAGGAATGTTAAGTATAGCTTTCCAAAGGAAAAAGACTACCTGGACCAACCAGAAGTTGTGACTGTGAATTAAACCTTACATAGAAATATGTTGAAATTCTGTGAAACTTCCCTAAACTTTATCTATATAAGTGATGTAGTTTGGATATTTGTCCCCTCCAAATCTCATGTTGAAATTTCATCTTGAATGTCGAAGGTGAGGCTTAGTGGGAGGTGCTTGTGTCACGGGGGTGGACCCCTCATGAATGGCTTCCTGCTCTCCTCATGGTAATGAGGGTTTAACTCTGTTAGTTCACACAAGAACTGATTATTAAAAAGACCATTGCACCTCCTACTTGCTCTTGCTCCCTCACTTGTCATGTGACACTCCAGCTTCCCTTCAATTTCTGTCCTGAATGAGAGCTTACTGAGGCTCTCACCAGGAATGGATGTTGATGCCATGCTTGTTCTCCAGGCTGCAAAACCATGAACCAAATGAACCTCTTTTCTTTATAAATTGCCCACCCTCAGTATTCCTGTATAGCAAAACAAAGACAATAAGTGATCCCAAGCTTTTACACATCAGAACATTGACGTTCATTCTTTAGAAACTGTGCTTCCTAGGCAGCTCATCCTCAAGTTGCAGTTACATAGACTCTCTTTAAACTAGATTCTGATCTTTTTGATTGTTTTAGGTTGATAAGATGAAGAAATTAAAATAATTTTTTAATTACACTTTAAAGTCTGTCAAGTTTTTGAGCCTATATATTCATTTAATCCTTACCAACAATCCTGCAGTATAGTTACCAACTTTATATTAGGGATGAGAAACTGAATCTTCAAGCATTTAATTAATTTCTTTAAGCTCACACAATTTGCAAATAATGGAAGCAGGATTGATTTGGAGTCTGGTAATATCTAAACCAACCCTCTTTTCATTATAACAACATTTTACAACGTGTGTTTGTGGAACAGTACTCTGGGGGGAATGGGGAAGAGATCCTGTGGTAAATTAAATTTGAAGACTATTGAAATAAAAAAAAAATCCTATATTTTCTATCCATAGTGCTCTTCATAATTTGTAATATGCTATTATTACATAACTTAAATCTTGCAAAGGGGATGAATAATGGAATACCAATTTTATTTGTTTGTGTTTGCTTTATGGCAGACTGAATGCTCAAACTAATGTTCCTTAGAATTCTCCCTGGAAAATGCTGGACTTTGTGATTCTGCACTCTAGAATTTAGATTGCAACTATCAATGAAAGAATAATTTAACTGAATCTGCACTGAAATGCTGGCTAAGAAAAACATGTCTACTTGGCAGAATCACCAAGATCCCATGATAGATAAATAAAGATGATACTTCTAATTATATTATCTCTTAGAGGAAACTGGGAATCAACAAGTTAAGGATGTATCTGCCCTTTTGTCTTTTGTAGATGCAAATGAAATATGTAAAATATTTTCTAAAATAGTATGTGACATTGAAATAGCCTAAACTTCAGACTCAATTTTGAGAGCACAAAATCTCAGGACGGTTTGGAGTGAGCATAGACAGATTTTCAACACTGAACATTTAGAGCAATTCCTTCTCCAAGTTAGTTTCACTGCACCTAATATGAGATGTTTTTTAATGAAATTGCTCTCTTATCTTGGACTGTAGTCATTTTCTTGAGGTTCCAAAAGTCCTCTTTTTTTTTATTTAAAATAAAAACAATCACTGCAAGTGTATTATGCTGAATTACATCTAAAAATCCAAACCATTTCTGTATCAAATTCTATTTAACTGTCCTAATATCCTGTTTTAATAAGGGTTTCACCAGAGAGATAAAAATTAAATATTTGCCAGAGTGATGCATTAATAACTCAAAACCTTTAATTATAGCAGTGCCCAATTTAATTAAACCCTACATTACAAACTGTGGGCCTTCATATTATGGACCCCATGTTGAATGGTTTATAGCTGAGCTATTAAAAAATTATTCCATCTTTCAGAATATGATACAAGTTCTCCACTTATGAGAGAATAATCTTTATTTTCCATTGGGAAAACAAAAGCACTTAATACAAACCTACTGTTGACAGTGAAGGTATAACTTTTGTTTTATTAAAAATATTTCTGAAGCAGGGCATGGTGGCTCACACCTGTAATCCTAGCACTCTGGGAGGCCAAGGCAAGAGGATGGCTTGAGGACAGGAGTTCGAGACCAGCCTCAGTGAGAGTGAGATCCCATCTCTACTAAAAATAGAAAGAAATTAGCTAGGCAAGTAAAAATACAAAAAATTAGCTGGGCAAGTAAAAATAGAAAAAAATAGCCAGGTGTGGTGGCACATGCCTGTAGTCCCAGCTACTTGAGAGGCTGAGACAGGAGGATTGCTTGAGCCCAGGAGTTTGAAGTTGCTGCGAGCTAGGCTGATGCCATGGCACTGTAGCCTGGGCAACAGAGCAAGATTCTGTCTCAAAAAAAAAAAAAAAAAATATATATATATATATATAGCCCAATTCTTTGATGATTACTATCAAGCTAAATTAGTAATTATTTTAAATATTAAGCAAATAGAAAACAAAAAGAAAAATGAATGAGATGTCTTGTAAATTTCTTTTGACACAAAGATGGAGAACTTGATTTAAATTTTAAGAAGCAAAGAAGCAAATGAGTATCAATCTGTGTATTCAAACACTGCTTAATTTTTCAGTGATATTACTCCTCTGGAAAGGCTCCTAAATTCTACTCCTTTGTCTTCCTTATTGTATGACTATTAAGGGTCTGAAGATTAAAATAGTGGATTACAAACTCGAGCATGAATGAGAATCACCTGGAGGGCTTGTTAAATGTGCCTCTTTCACAGTTTCTGATGCAGTAAGACTGAACGAAGCTCAAGAATTTTCATTTCCTACAAGTTCCCAGGTGATACTGATGTTGCTGGTCCTTTTTTATTCATGGCGGGCTCCTTTAACCACAACTGATAGTTCATGCTAATGAGATGACTCAGAGTTTAAACAGCCCACATGATGGTGTTAGCGTGCGGGCTGACCATTCCAGAAGGACACTTACGTGATTTAGGGTGGGGCTTTGGTCAAGAGGTTTCAGCTGTTGTAGAGATTGATTTCAACCATGTGGATGATGTATCAATCATATAAAGCCTCCATACAAATGAATACTGAAGCATAGATAAAATTCTTGAGTTGATAATAACCCAGGCGTATTGTCAGACATGAAGATCACATAGTAACACATCCAGAGGACAATGGATATTTCACATTTGGAACTCTCCTGCATTCCGCCCTATCAGTCTCTTCCTTTGTCTTGTTCTAATTTGTACCATTTCTCTGTAAATAAGTATAAATATGAATATCATTATCCATGAGTATAATAGCTCTTGGTGCATGCTGTGAGTCTTTTTAGTGATTTATTGAACTTGAATGTGATTTTGGGAAACCACAAACTTGCAGGAGGTATCAGAAATGAGAGTGGTCTTGTGGGGACTCTTTTTTCTAACTTCGGAAATTCATCTTTCTAACCCTAATTCCTTGCAGTTGGGGTCAGAAGTCTTGCACAGACTTGGTATTCTGGAGAATTGTGTTTTAAACATTGAAGTTCAGCTAACCCTAGGGTTGGAAGTAGGAGAATGAAGAAGAGGAAAAGAAAGAAAGGTGCAGGGAGAGGCGGAGGGAGAGAAGAAACTGGATATGGGATGACAGGTGACACCATGAGTAAGGCTGAAACTGAATTTTTTAAAATACATATGCCTCCAAATACTTCTACCAACAATACAACAGTCCCTTGGTATCTGTGGAGGAGACGGTCCAGGACCACCTCCACAGATATAAAAACTTATGAAAGCTTGAGTCCCTGTATGTGAGTTATATTTGCATATAACCCACATACATTCTCCTGTCTACTTTCAATCATTTCTAAATTACTAATACTTAATACAATGTAAATACTGTGTAAATGATTGTTATTCTATATTACTTAGGGAATGATCACAAGGAAAAAAGTCTGTACATGTTCAGTAGAGACACAATCAACTTTTTTATTGTTATTATTTTCAATCTGTGGTGGTGAAATCTAGGGATGTCAAGCCCCCCAATATGGAGGACCAACTGTACTAGCTTTTCTCCATATAATGCTAGTCTTCCTATTACCATAACTCTATCACCTAGCGGGGGCAAAAGAAAACATCAATGAAGGCATTAGGTGTTGCCATCTTCAATACGCTAATCTAGTCTCTTTCCTAGATTTCTATGTATCTCAGGAGTCACAATACTATGCCAAGTAAATTTAGATATCTATGCTTTAGAAGACATTTCATAGTCTCTGAAATATTTAAGATTTTATAAGACTCAGCAACATTAGATCAAAAATTTTAGATAGCATCCATTTCCCCTCAAAATCTTTTAAAAGATTTGAGAAGTTACACTTCTGAATTATGGTCTCTTTCTCTCAATTTATACCTTTCTATTTTCTATTTCATAATAATGTTTGGCAATGTTTCTTGGGGGCAGGGTGTTAGGTTATTGAGAGTTCTGTACATTTCTTGTTGCTAGATAATGTGGGGGTGAGAAAGCAAATTATGTAATCAAAAAATGTGTACCCTGTAAAATTCTGAAATAAAACATAAATAAATAAAAAATTAAAAAATCCTTTGTCCAGGTAATAATTTCTTTTTTAATAGATGACATTGATTATATAAATTAATTTACTAGTATTGGAAAGCCTTATGTTTTTATAATAATCTACTTATGATACTAGTCTTATATTATTTGGTTTTTCTATAAAATACTTTGAAAAATAATGATAAGAAAACTCTAATTTGTGCCAGATATATTCAAGGCTCTGAACTACCCACATAAGTCAAGCAATTTTTATTATGTCCAATTAAATAATCAGATGCTTCAAAATATTTACTTAGCTAGCATATTAAATCTAGGCACTTCTGAATTTAAAGTCTGAACTCTATTACTTTTTCTCATCACACTTAACTGCATTTTTCTATATCACGCTGTCTCTTAAATATCTTCCAGTGAAGCCCAAGGCCCTCAAAATTCACCAGATAGAGTCAAGAAATAATTTCTATTCTGTTTTAAATATTTCAAAGCTAAAAGAAAAACAGTATAATTTTTGAAATGTATTCAGTACTTATAAAAAATATTGGCATATAGATATAAATGTTGAACAAATACAACACAAATATAGACCACATACTTCAAGATACATCGTACACAGTAAATACATACAATTTTATCTGTCAATTTTTAAAATTAACAAATAAAACCCAGAAAAATTTTACTTATGAATATGGATGTAGAACTACTAACCTATTGATATCCAATGAATGAAAATGAATCCTAGTGTTTCAATGTGTTTAGGATAGTAATTCTCCACAAATTAATATTTATCATTGTTTCAAATCACTACTTTGAATATATTTTTGGAGGAACTTGATAGAATTAACCTGACACTGATAAACAGAAATAATTTGGAAAATTGTGAAAACAAATGTGTTGTAAAACAGGAGGCTTTCCTATTATTAATATTATAATTATTATCATAAAACAGTTGGATAAATGGGCTTTAATGAAACTTTTAAAAAATCAATATTAAAACTAGATTGATTTTTGTAAAAGGTAAGTTAGATAACTATGTTATATTTTACACAAAAATAATTATAGGCATATTAAATATTTAAATATAAGATGTAAACTAGAAAAGTGTCACAACACATTAAAATAGACTAATACAAAAATAATCTGTATGTTAAAAATTTTCCCCAGATTATAAAAGAAATGATGATATGAGTAAAAAAAATGTTTATCACATATGCTAGCAAGGATGCTTCTTCAGTTTAGCAATGAATCTTAAAAATTAATTGCAAAAATATTATGTCTCAGTTTTAATTTTGCATATGTCTCCAAGAAGTTAGCTATAGTTAAAAAAAATCCATAAGCATATTCCATGCTTGAATTTATTATTAATCAAAAAAGCAACATGAAACAATAATACCATACCATCTTTTTATTGTAAAATGGCAAAAGTAGAAATAATGGCAGTGTCCAATGTCATCAACATCTTTGGGAAATTGTCAAACTCATAAAATCCTGAAGGAAGAGTAAATTTAAAAGCAAAAATCTTCAGGCAGATAAACCAAAATACAGACAGCATCTTAAACTTCCTTTAAAAAGTATATACACTTGTTGCAGTTCACCTTTTTAAGGAGTACATCCTATAAAAGCAATCAACATATTTCCAGAGATCTATATACATGTAATATTCATTAGGCATTGCATATAAAAATTAATAAATTGTAAAAATTTTACATATACAATACAATGTTATTGGATAAACAAATTATGGTTCATTAATAAAAGGAGAAATTCAACTAATATCTCCTAAAAAGAAGATAAATAACAACGTTGAAAAAATAGTTAATGAAAAAAATCCACTTAATATTTCATGTTAAAGTTAAACATGATTAAGGCATTTTTAAACAATTTAAAAATTTTTTATCATAATGTAATGCAGGTTAATAATAAATACCTTAAAATCACAGGTAAGGCTAAGAGAGAAAATTTAAATAACTCAAAGAAAAATCACTGTAAATATAGCTACATACATATATATTTTTAAAACACAAACAGAAATTAGTAAGAGTCCAAGTAAAATAAATTAGAAAAATAATAAAGTAGTTTTAAAAAAATGTTTTTTTCCTTATTTTTGACCTGTAAACCTAAAAGGAAAAGGCTGAGGTACAAAATATAATGCGAAGGGTTTACTTGAGCCAAAGGGAGGACAGCTACCCTGACTCATTTCCAAGTAGTCTTGAGTAATTAATGCTCAGTCTGCCTTTGTTACAGGTAGGTTTTTAAGGGCAAAGGGAAAAAAAGAGTGGGCTGATACAAAGTTGTCTAACAGAAATTCTCATTGGTTTACAGAGATAACATTGATTAGTGATTGGCTATATATTGTTGAACTATAGGGTATGAGTTTTGGGGTCCAGTGTATGGGGCATTTTATGGCTTCTTGGCATCAGTTTGTCTAGAGCCCACACTGCAAGTGGCCTGGGGAAATGATTATTCAGCTTAAGTGAGAGTGAAGTGACTGTTGTTTCATTTCAATGTCTCCCTGGGCCCGATAATATACAGGGGTGCATATTCCTTAGATAAAAAGTTTGCTTTCTTTTTCTTCCCTATAGAATAAACAGCCATTTATTTTTAATGGCAATATCAAAAAGAATGCAGACTTGTGTTAAAATAATATAATATAATTTGTGTTAAAAATAATATAAATTCAATAATATAAACTCATAAGCTTGTATCATTTGCGGTTACACCAAATACCCAGTGTAACAACTAGGTCAGAAGACCGAAAAATTTCTACCCTGGCATTTGTTGGAAAACTGTAAAAAGCACAAACTCCAATTATTTGGAACATAAGCCAAACAACTTTTTTTCTTATAAAAGTATGTGGCAACATAATTGCTACTATTAGTTTTTCAAAAATGAAACATTTTTTGAGGTAGACTTATTGAAATTACTAGGGTAACAGGAAGTTTCCATTCCAGAAAGTATATAGAATTCTGTTTTCCTAGAGGAATGAAAATTCATCAAGTATGAAGTGGCCTGGTGTAGGACAGGGCTTGGGGGGTGATGCCTGGACCTGAGAGGTAGGGGTCCTAAGAATGGGTCCGTGTATCCTCTCCCAGCAATCCATATATATAATCTCCCTTCATTTCTGTTTCTTGTCTACAGGATTGGTTCACTGTGTTAGATACTCTGATATAATCACCTTTTTCTATAGTTTTTTAATTCTATCTTCTAGTTCCATCAAATAGTTTACTTGTTTCATTATTTTTATACATATAAATGTTACTTGAAGTTGTTGAGAACTTGCAAACAAAATTGACTACATAATATTAAATGATATATACATATATAAAATGTTCAAAATTATTTTCCAATGTTATGATTATAATAATTTTTCCTTCTTTGAATTTACCTATCTTTGCCAAAGAATCTAAAATTACCCTGCACTTCTTTGCTGATAAGTAAATAAATATTTACATGATAAACTCATATGTACAAAGCTTAACTAAAATATTAAGTAAATAGTATTAATTTATAATAACAAGTTAATAAAATCAAAAAATGAATCCATTAAGTTCACACTCTGGTATTCATCCAAATGCAAGAAGTCAGTATCCTCTATATTTTACTCTTTTGCAACAAAAAGGTTACATATGTATGTTTATCTGCAATCTTAAAGAATACAGACTGGACAATTTTACTCTTCTGTTCTATTTTGGGTTCTAAGGAAGTGACTTTTTTAGTGAAAAGGTCAATGTTGCCATTAGAAAAATAATTAGATTGAATTGCATTATCTGAAAAGCTTGTTGCTTTATGAAACAGTTTCCTATACAATTTCTAAACAAAAATGGAATTTCTCCCCTTAGGTTATATTTCACAAAGATTATGAGTATTAGATGTCTTTCTTTTGATACCTGCCATGAAAGCTCTGCCTGGATAAAACCAGCCAAACTGGCTAATCTCCTACTGCTATTTCTGATAGCAGCCATGCATGAGAATGATAAGTGAGAGATACAACTCAAGTGTTCCTACTGGGAAGAGGCTCCATCATGATCTGTCTAACATTGCTATAAGCTCCTTAAATGAAGGATTCAATTCCTGGGATCATTTTGGAAATATGCCAAAACCATCTTTGCTCACTAATCCCTGCTGGCAGTTGAAATTCTATAATGGAAATGTTGCAAAAGTGGCTTTTATAAGAGGAATTCATATGTTTGCCCTGAAGTTTAGGGAGATTTGTTTTCAACACCTTTCTCTCATTTAGTACTTCTTAGAAGACTAATGCTTAGCTTGCATATGCATATTTTAATAATTCCATTTACTGAATAATTAATAATCAACTATTTTTTGTTCTTTACCTTATTAGGTAATGAACTCATTAAGAATAAGGCATGAATAAAAATAAGATGTGATAATGTAATACATCAAAATTTGAGTATCAGTAAAACATCTTTAGAATAATAATGCCCTAAAACCAACTAAAAATATAATCAGTGGCAACAATAAAACTCCAAAGAGTGATATAGAAAAATCTAAATTGATGCAAACTTCACTGAGAGCAATTTGACATGTCTTGAGTGCTAAAAATCAACATGATTCCCTGTTCACGTATTGAGCAATATTGGACTATTCTCTATCCTTATCCTAAGATACTGGGGACAATCAAATATCTGCTTCTGGAAGATATGACAGTGAGTCAACTATAATAGCTTTCTTATCAAGACTAATAGCTTGTTTAAGACTTACTTCAAAACCCTTAACTCACTTTGCTTATTAATCCAAAGCCACTTTATCATACACTCTGCTAATCTCAGCCAGTTATACAAATTACAAGTTCTACCTTAAAACCACACAGCTCAGGTACTCAAACCATATAAATATCCTCTCCTGATTTTCCCATCCTGACACTATGTCAAGTTGGTGTTTCTCCCCTTTTTGCAGTAAGTCTAATAATCTTAGATTTGCTTAATCAACAGCTTTTTGTGTTGGTCTTTTGGGAGGGCAACAGTCAACAGTGTCAAAGCATTTGAAACATTGCGTAAGACTAACAGTTCTATTTCCACAATCTAATTCTTAGAAAGTAACCATATACGTACTTATTTATAAGAATGTTAATTGCAATATTGTTTATAATAGAGAAACAAATATTAAACAATAGAGGAATAGTCATTTGAAATAGTATATAGTCATAGGGTGGTGTGCTTTAACATCATGAAAAATCAAGTTTTAAAAAAATATAGAAATATTTTATTATTCCCATAAGGAGTAAAAAAATGATAATAAAAATAATTTTTGACTTCTGCTCCACCCAAATCTTACCCTTCTCTACTTCATCTAAGTAAAGAACATCAACATTTACCTTGATGCTCCAGCCAAAAAAACTTAAAAATTATTTTGTTTCTGGTTTTCTTCCCTGTCCCCATATTCTCTCTTAACTTTTGCTCTTTGCTTTAATTATAAAATATATATACGCCCCTTTTTATTTGAACCTCCTATTCTCAAAGCTGTTGGGTCTCAGGAAATACCACCCCAAAATATGACTTTGGGAGATTAAAATACACCACCCCAAAACATACTTCTTGGCATTTTTGGAGATGACTATTCAGAGAGCTGAAGACACAGGGATAGGTCTGAAAAACTGTCCTTTTGTAAAAAAAAAAAAAAAAAAAAAAACAAAAAAACAATGTCTGTCTACATTAGTAAATATCAAATGCAAGCTGAGGCTTTCTCTGAGGGACACTTACCTACAAATATAGGAAAGATCACATCTACACATCTACACCTAAACCAGAAAGAATTTGGCATAGCTTATCACCTATTCTAAGGGCTGCTACCTGAGAGAATTTATCTGCATAATAAGACAACTTTTGCTCATCATGCCTTTCTTCCCCTCACTCTCCCATATGTGGTGTTACCACCTCCCCACAATAAGCTCCTTTTTTGTTTTGTAGCTCAAAATGCTATTTAAGCTTTAGCCATCATTCCCTTCTTTGAGGCTAATGTTTTGTAGGACTCCTGTGCATATGCATATAATAAATTTGTGTGCTTTTTCTCTTGTTGTTCTGCCTACTGTTAAGTTTATCCCAGAGAGTGAACCTTCAGAGGGTGGAAGGAAAGTTTCCCTCACCTCTACAAAGCCATTATCATCTCTTTTTCAAGGATACTGCAATATCAACTGCCCCCTTCCATTCTTAATCTTTAATTTAATTCTCAACACAACAGCTGGTTGGATTCTTAACAAATGCAAATTAGATACAGCTCAAATCATTTCAACATCTACTCATTGCAATTAGATAAAATTTAAACCCTTATTACAATACAATATCATTATATAACATAGTTTGATATATATTTCTATCTCTCTAACTTCATCTCTTGTCATTCTCTCTCTAGCTCACATAAATCGGCCTCACTGACTTCTTGTATTTTTTTTCAACTAAGTCAAACTCTTTTTCCATTTTGGATTTTTATAGATACTATTCCATTGAAATGCACTTCTCTAGCTTTTTTTTTTTTTTTGGTATATTATTGGGGAAAATCAATTTTAAAATAATCTTCCTCCAGCCTAGAAATCGCAACAAAGGTGATAGAGAAGGAAAACACATTTATTATTGAATAAGCATTAAACTTTGTGATATGCATTGCAGGCAATCCTCTATGAGATTGCAATGGAAAGAAATCTCACCCTTTTATATAGGCGAGCAGATACAACCCTTCATGTGTATGTCTCCAAGATAAACAATAACTATTCCTCAAGTAAGAGGACTTGGTCACACACTCTTTATCCTACTTTTATCTGATAATTAGAGTGAACTTATATGCTAGCCAATTGACTTGGTCCAGGACAGGGAGAACAAAAACAAAAACAAAACAAAGAAACTCCTGTCTTTATAACTGTGGTAGTTTTACAACTTTGAACAAGGCATTTACTGAGTTTAGGCTTCTAGCATCCCATACAAACTGAGAGATAGGGAGATAATTTCTCTTAATATTTACATTTTGAAGAGATAGCTTTCAAATCCCTGAGGAAGACATTCTTAAGTGATGAAGGTGAAAAAAAGTCTTATTTAGTTTCTAAAATAATACATTTTAAAGAGACAGAGAAAATACTTGCATTTACAAGTTTTCTAAGGCAAATGTTCTGACAAAAAAGGAGGGGAGGAAAATCTCTTCATTTTATACAGGAGAAATTACGTTTTTTATTTTTAATTTCTATTTGTTATGCAATGTCTTTTTCTTTGAATCATTATTTCTAAGTATGTATACTACCCCAAGTTTTCCCTTTTGCTTTTTACCTGTTTCTTTATTGTACTTTTGAAATTTATAATTATCTCTTTTTCTTTACTTGTTTATTATTTATATTTCCCCCACAACATAAGTTCCATTAAGGTAGTCTGCCCTGTTTCACTCACAAAGTAAGTTGCCTTGGTATAAAAAATAGAAAGTACAAAAGGATCAATCTGAGAATTGCTGGAAAAAAATCTGAGAACTATAAAACATTGCTAAGAGAAATTGAAGAAGATCTAAATAAGTAAAGGGATTTACCTTGTTTATGGATAAGAATTGGTAAGATAGGAATTCTTTACAAATTGAGCTATAAAGTCAATGAAATCCCAGTGAAAATTCCAATATCTTATTCATAGAAATTGATAACCTTATTTTAAAATTCATATAGAAATTCAAAGGACCCCAGGAATGGCCTCAACAACTGTGAAAAAGAATAAAGTTGAATGGCTAACATTCCTCAATAAATGTCAGCCACCCTCAAAGATAAGTTAATATTGCTGTTTCTAAACTTAAAATAATAATACAAGCGCTTTTTTTTTACACTCATGCAACATTTTGGTGAATATTATTCTTTCTTCAATTGAAATTATTAAATAAGAAATAAGGACAACAGATGAATTACTGTGGACCAGATCTAGAGAGGAATCAGAGCTAAGTCATAAAAAAAAAAAAAAATTAAGAAAAGGAATACCTGATTTAACTCTAAATAATGTAACTATGTGATAACTATATGTTTCTGGGAAAGTTTTTGTTTGTTTGTTTTTGCTTTGTTTTTACCTCTCTAAGGTTCATTTTTATTTGTATTTTATAAAAGTAGCATTCTATTACCAAATCTCTAAAAATAGATTCCAAGTGTTTTTCCTGCCTAAACCACTATAAAGGAGGAAATTTCATTCTCAGTGAAGAGCAAACTCTTACCCAATCTGCACCTGAAGGGCATTTCTCCATTCTTATTGCATGTAGGTAAGTACACAGTCTCCTTTCCTACTTATTTTGGCTGTGATCTCTTAAGACACTATTTCAAAATGGTCCATACTCAGTATTATGTATTTTTTTCTATTTCCCAAGTCATCAAAGTATTATGTAATTTTATCTTTCATAATGGATGTATTAACTACTCTTTATTATTCATTTTTTAATAAGATCAGGCTCATCTAATTTGACTATTGTTAACTAAAAGTCAGTCATGGCATTATAAAATCATAATCAATAGATGTTGGTTTGTGTATTTTGGTAACATGATTATTTCTACAATTTGCAATTCGAAGAGTGATCTCAAACACACACACACACACACACACACACACACACACACACACACAATTTCTGCAAGGATTCACAGAGGAACCCTCCACAGATTGCTTGGGTCAGGAAGGAGGAGACAATGTTACTTCCCCTTCACTGAACATTACTAATGTTGGGCAGCTATTCAGGAAGGAAAAGATCTCTTTAAATATAGACCCTTATATGAGTTTGATATCTTTCTTTTCAAGTTCTTCAGAGTATTACTGCTCTCTCACAAAAGACAAGCCAATCTTTTGTGAAGCATTGAAAAGGAAGAGAGTATTCAAAGTAAAGATGGTAAAATGCCTGAAAGAAACAGATGTGCCTCTGTTCACATCGCAATTAGGCTTTGGACCATGTCTTCTAACACTGTGCAACTAAAGTAACTGCAAATCTTGTTAGACCAGAGATCAAGGTGGGGCACACCTTGAAAGCTGACATTTTTTATGTATGTTCTTTGAAGTTGTACTTCCTCTAGGAAAATTTCCCTACTGCCCTCTCCAATTCACCCTTCCTGAATTCTGACCTCTTTTCTGAACAGTGTATGTTTATTATATAGCTACTTTTTTCTATTTTTTATAGATTAATTATGTGTGGTTGAGAGGTCTATTGCACACATAGAAAATAATGCCTTAAATTCTTGAAAAGTGAACTTCTAATTTTTCTGTATATCTGTCCACATATACCTAGATGTTGACATTTGAAATACTATGAAATTGATATTTTTAAAATGCACATGCTGTAAACTTCTATTTTTTGCCATGACATTTTATTGAACATTTAAAAGCCATATATTATATAAATGTTAGTATTTAGAAGAACCCCAAGGAGTTTCATACCTCTGTCTACCTGAGGACATTTCATTAAGCAAAGACATCAAAGATATTGCTGAGATAGTGAGGAACTTCTTTCAGAATATCTTCTCATAGGGATTTCCTTGGGTTGATGCTAGTCACATATCATTTAGCAGTTAGCAGCTCACTTATTCATTTTGCTCCTCTCCTAGGACCTCCTATGCCAGAAAAAGTAGATTTCACAATGTAAAACAAATTTGGTCCCAAATGTTTTTTATGCTTGTTTTTTACCACTGGATGTGTGTTGAAGCATTTGTTCAAAATTAAAGATCTTAACTATAGAATGAAATTATCTCTTACTGTTGGAAAATAATAGCTTTATATTGAAATTACCTTTTAACAACTTGATATTTTAAAAAAAATATAACTCCACTTGCATTATGACCTAGATGAGTGATTTTCAAAGAACCACTGACAATCAGAGAACTTGCCTTCAAGTTTTCAAGGCACCACTTGTGAGCAGGGTTTTGGACAATCTACGAAATTTTAAAAAGCACTTTTGCTTTTCTTTATTTTTCCATTGGAGTTTTATGCTATAGGTAGGTTAGTACACTGGCTCCCCATCAATCAGATATTCATAAAATATTTTTACATGTGAGTTTCTTGGAATTAAGAAGGCAAATTTTTGGTTAATGAAAAAATGAGTCTCTACTTCATTCTCAAAAAAGAGCTTTTTTAAAAATATATGCTAAACATAATAAGTCTTTACTTCTATGAAATAACCTTTTTAATATGTTTTTAACAAACCAAACTTAGATGACATTGATCTTTCACATTCTTTAATGAAATAAGTTAAATAAACAAAAATAAATTCAGGGTCATGTTTAAAACATATTTCATAAGTGTTATTTTTTTTATTTCAGTCTATTAAAACATGCTATATTTTCCTTTTGCTCGTGTTTAGTTCTCTATAATGTTCAATTCTCTATTTCTTTTTTCTGATTCTTCCAAAGTAGTCAAAATTTAGTCAAAAAAGTAAAGTCCAAATTCCAAAGTTAACATCCCTTTAGCAGGTATTTTCTGAGCTTAGAGTTTCAATTTTACTCCTATATCTGACTTGAGGTGACAGTCAATTGACTATTCTCATCTCTAGTGGTATTTCTTATAGCTGCATTTGCACTTTGCAAAAATACTCAGAAAGGATGTATCTTTGCTAATGAGAAGAGGTTTTTTGTTAATTTCTAATAGATAGAATCCTTTTGCACTTTAGGTAGAACAGGATCCATGAAATGTCACCAGTAAGGAGTCAACTGGGGAAACTTTCAAAAATAGGCCTTGTTCTCTAAGTTTTTCTCATAGTTTACCACGTAAAAGAGCTGGGACACTATCCCGTGACTTAGCAGAGATCTATTCAGAATGTAAATATAGTCATTACCTGAATGCAAACTTTATCAGCTTCACTTGTGTGACTACTTCATTGTATTTATTTTGTATATATAAAACAATTTTCTGCAAAACTACAGCTCCCAGACATTGGAATTAACAGAGTTTAATCATTTTAAAATCTGGAACAATATACACATATTGTATTGTCAGTCACATTCAGAAAGGAAAACAATCATATTTGATATGTTAAACACAAGGAATTAAATAACTTCAGAATAAAGGACTGTCCTCTAAATTTAATCAGTTTAACTTTATAAACATTTAATTACATTGTTCTTATTTAACAGATTTCACTATTTACAATTGTAAATTTGATCACAGACAGCATCTAGTTTGAAAGTAGGCTTTTAAGGATTGTTGATCTAGGGTAATTGTCTCTGAAGTGACATGCAAGTCAACCAGATGGTGTGCAAGGGAATGTATCAGTGTGTTCAGAAAAAAATATTAGAACTTGAATTTGTAATTAGATTTTAAATTTCACCCTTTAAAAATGTTTATATTTTGGTTCAAACATTTGTATATTGCGTACAATATAAAATACATTAGTATAATAGTACATAACTATAAATTATAAACACATAAATAGAAACATATTGGGCATGAGAACTTCAGTTTTTTAACTGATAGAATACACAATCTAATAATTGGGGTCCACTAATCTAGTGAGTCAGTTTTCATAATTTCTACATTTTCGCCCAGTGATTTTATACTGTGTTGATAGGAAATCCAAGGGCATTAAATAACCGATTGGAAGGAGACAGAAAGGGAAGGGAGAAGGAGCTCTTCTAGGTCCCTCTCTCCTCTATTTACTTTTGTACCAGAACATTTCTAATTTTGTCTGTTTTATATAATGTGCTCTACTATTATAATTTATTCATCAAAAAGTTCCACCAATGATTTTATTTTTTTAATTGACACATTATAATTGCATACATTAATGGGTTATAATTCAATATTTTGATACATATAAATGTTGTATACTGAAATCAAGGTATTTAAGGTATCCATCACCTCACATATTTATAATTTTGTGGTAAGAAAATTCAAAACCCTCTCTTCTTTTTTATCAGTACTAATTTATAGTACTGGCAGCAGTGATTTAAAAATACTCGTTGAAAACCATTGTTACAGGGTAATCTGATATTGTCGTTTTGATCCAGTAGAAGCCATGCTAGTTACAGAGATGGGGAAAAAGAAGGGCCTGCAAATGGTGACTAACTCCTGGTGCCTGTATGGTCACAGGTATCTCTAGTAATAAATACAAATTAACAAGTTAGTAGTGGAAAAATATATTCAATAGGATGTCAGGTAATGGGTATGGAGTGGATTAGTTAGCAAAAGTCTCTTTGAAACATCTGAAATTCATGTGGACCTTTAGAAGGGTATAGGCTTAGGAGAAGTGGACCATGAATACAATGAAACAGGCAGTTTTATTGGCAGGATAAAAGTGTGTCCTAATTGACAAATGTTAGCTAACTCTTGGTATATAGGAAGTTTGTCTTTGAGGTTTAGTGGAAAAAAAAGTTTAGGACAGGAAAGGTGAAGTATGGACTCTAAGATCTTTGATTCCCAAAACCCCTCTAATAACCACTACCCCCGTGGACAGAACTTCATGGTTTGCAAATATTTATACATAATCTCAGATGATAAATGTTGCAGGTTAAAAGAAATTACATAATCAAACTTGTAAACTGCTGGCTCTTGAACTTTTTCTAATGCTTCAAAATATGGTTTCTAGTTAAAGACAATAATAGCATTATTGACTAGATTAATACATTGAATCAGAAAAAATAATGGAGTAGATAAAATAAATAATGGAATAAAGTAAAAAATATAATTTGGGGAAATTTTACTATTTTAACTCTAAACATGATTATGAAAACTTTGCATTTTAAATTTAAAAATAATAATTTTATAAAAATTTTAATACAACTGTAATTATTTTAACTCTTTTTCTTCCAAAAACATCCTTTAGTTGTTTGCCGTGTTTTCAAGGGCTGCATGATAGTCTACCAACTGGATTCCTTGTAAATCATTTTGAATAATTCCAGCTGGCAAAATATTCTCTCCTTCCAAATTTTCAACAGTTATCTATATTCTTTTAAATATTATTTTTAGAGAAGATTCTAGGTGGGATATATGAAGAAGAAATGCATTCTGAGTTCAGAGTTAATAAAAGAAGAAAATTTTAAGGAAGTAACACCTGAAAAGAGAGCTGAGTAACCATTAGGAGTGAAATAAGTGAAGACAGAGGGAAGACAAATAATGCAAAGCCAAACTTATTCCCTAGGAGCCAGGACATGTCAGAGGCCTATAAATTGCTATCCTGTGTACTGGTTTTTACATCATATTACTCAATTATTTAAATTAGTTTTTAATAAACTATCTATTTTTGGAACAATTTTGAATTAACAGAATTATTACAAGGATAACTCAGAAATGCCTGTACAATCACATCCAATTTTCTCTATTATTAAAGCTGTATTAGTTTCCTATGTTTGCTATAACAAATTTCAACAAATGTAGTCAATTAAAACAACACAAATTTTTTGTCTTATAGTTGTGCCGGTCAAAAGTCCTAAAATCTTCAGAAGTCCTAACATTATGGTGTGTCGTCTGGAAACTGTAGGGGAAAATCTACTTCTTTGCCTTTTCCAGCTTCTAGAAGCTATGTCCTTAGTTTATAGCCTCCGTTCCCCATCTTCAAAACCAACAACATAGCATCTTCAAATCTCCCTCCCTCCCTCTCTCTCTCTCTCTCTCTCTCTCTCTCTCTCTCTCTCACACACACACACTCACATGCATCTCTATTTCCGTCATATCTCTTTCTCTAACTCTGACTCTCCTGCATCCCTCTCACAGTAACTCTTGTGATTACATTGGGCACATATGGATAATCCAGAACAATTTCTTCATTTTAAGAATTTCAGAATATTATGGGGGTACAAACACTTTGGTTACATATATTGTCTTTGCACCACCCAAGTCAGAGCTACAAGCATGCCCATCCCCCCCCAGAAAGTGTGCAGCGCACCCATTAGGTGTGAATTTAGCCATCCCCTCCTCCTTACTCCCACCTGCCCAATGCTCAGTGAAGGTTACTTCCATATGTACACGTAAGTGTTGATCAGTTAGTGCCAATTCCAATGAGAATCACTTCTTAATTCTTTAATGGTTGTGATATTTCTCAGATTTTCCTTGTTTTTGATGACCTTGATTGTTTGCAGAATTATTCCTTCAAGTATTTTGCAGACTATCCTTCAACTGGGATCTGTCTGTTATTTTTCTCATGATTATATAGTAGTTATGGTTTGAAGGAGGAAGATCACAGTGGTAAAGTTTCTGTAACATCATATCAAGGTATGTACTATCACTAACACTTATCACTGTGTTTTTCAACCTTGATTGCCTAGCTTGAGATATTATTTATCACTTTGATTTAAATTTACTCTTTGCTACTCACTTTACACACAATACTCTTTGGAAGAAATTCACTATGTGAAGTCAACTTTTAAGAAGAGGGGGGATTATGCTCCACATTCTTAAGAGTACAGTTTCTAAATAAATTACTTGGAATTCTTCTGCATGAGAGATTTGTCTATTCTCATCCATTTGTTTATGCATTTTTATCCTATGTATTTATTTTTATTTTGTTATAATACAACACTAACTTATTTATTCTAGTTTTGCCATTTGGAACTCTTTTATTTGTTCTGTGTTCCTTTGATATACTCATCATCGTGTGTGTGTGTGTGTGTGTGCGTGTGTGCATTTTGTTTTGTTTTGTTGAACACTTTCTTACTTTTTGATCCTATAATACACAGATGTTCCAGGCTCATTTTGTATATTTTCCATCCCAGTCCTAGAATGAGTCACTTATCCAAGCAGCCCTTGCTTCTTTTATTGAAGAATGGTATTAGAAACCAAGATCCAGATGCAAGGTGTGCTTACTGATACTAGAATGTCATTATTTCTAGGTCCTTGCAGCTGACAGAGCAAGGAGACATATGGGTGTCTACTTGTGTACATAAACATCTATAATAATTACACATGGAACCGTATGTATAGATATTAAGCTGAACATGAGTTCATGCTGATGTCTCCCACACTAATCCATAACACATGAGTCATTCTAGGCTCTACTCCTTATTTCTTTGTAATCTGCCATTGCAACAGTAAGAAACATGGTTCTCATCATCTGACATTTATTTCCTTAATTATTCAATTCTGGTATACATGTAGAGTGGTTTCAGAATTTTCACCATATGCCCACAGGATACAACTTTTTAACTAGATATATAATGCTTATGTATAGTTCTTCTTGTTTTAGTCTCAAGGGTTTCACTTATTTCCAAACTTATTTATTTCAGTTATTTTATTATTTATTCACCAAACCCCTTAATTAATGTTATTTAATGCATTTCTAATACATTAGATTCTTTTGTCACATTGCTTTTGTCCTAGGATCCTCCAACATCAGTACTATTTTTTAAATTTGAATACATTAGGTTTATTCTTTGTCTAGTAAAGTTCTGTGGGTTTTGACAAATACCTAATTACAATACCATACAAAATAAAACCACCACCCTAAAATATCCCCTTGCTTTACCTATTTAACCCTCCCTTGCCATACACAACTAATAACCGATAATCTGCTTACCATCTCTTTGTTTTGGAACTTAAAAACTCCATCAAACACAAGGTCATGCGGATTTTATCCTATGCAGTCTTTGAAAATTTAAAGTTGTGTATTTTGTGTTTAGATGTAAGGTCCAATATGACTTATTTTTTTGTAAGGTTAACATTTCTGTCTAGGTTCACTGTTTTACTTATGGACATCCAAGTGCTGCAACATGGTTTTTGAAAAGGCTAGTCTTTCTCCATTGAATTGCATTTACTCCTTAATCAAGTATCAATTGACTGTATATGTGTAGGTTTATCCTTGGGCTCTCTATTCTGTTCTGTTGATCTATGTGTCTAATCCCGCGCCAGTACCACACTGTCTGGCTTACAGAAGCCTGATTGTAAATCTTGACATCAGGTAGTGTCAGTAACCAAACTTTGATTTTCTTCTTCGATATCATGTTGGCTATTCTAGATCTTTTGCTTTTTCACAAAACTTTAGAATCAGTGTTGCTGTCTACAAAGTAGCTTGCTACAATTTTAATTGGTTTTGCTTTGAATCTATTGATCAATGTGGGAAGAATTGAAACCTTAATGTTGGGTCTGTCAATCTATGAACACAGAATACCCATTTATTTAAATCTTCTTTGTTTGTGTAGTTTTTTTTTTTTTTGTATACAGATCTTACACACATTTGTTAGAATTTTCATCTAAGTATTTCTTTTTTTTCTATTTTAATGTGAATGGTGCTATGCTTTTAACTTCAAATTTCAGTTGTTCATTGCTGGTATATGAGAAATCAATTGTCTTTTTTGCATTAGCCTTGTATCCTGAAACTTTTATATTATTGCTCATTATTCACAAGAGTTTTTATAATATTACTGCTGTTGTTGATTCTTTGGGATTCCCTACGTACACAGTTATGTAATCTGTGAATATATGCAGTTTTATCTCTTCCTTTCCTGTGTTTATACCTTTTATTTTCTTTTTGTCATATTGCATTTTCTAGAAATTCCAATACAATGGTAAGTAACAAGACATACTTGTCTTGTTCCAAAAGATTTAAGTCATCATTGAGTATATATGGATGTTACCCTCTATCTTTAGTTTTTTGAGGCTTTTTTAAAAATCATGAATGTATGTTAGCTTTTGCAAATGATGCTGTTTCTCTATCGAATTATATGATTATGTGAGTTTTCTTCTTTAGATCATTGATGTAATGGTTTACAATGATTGATTTGCTATGTCTTGTAATGGTTTACAATGATTGATTTGTTATGTCTTGGGCCCTGGAACTTGGCAAAAGCAGCTGCCCCTAGATTTTATCTTACACCACTCAGTCATATTAATTCATAGAGATTCAAAAGAGGATGACCCAACCAGAGGGGTCAATTTCCATTTGTTAAAGTGAAAAGTATTTTAGAAAATTTATTGTCAAAGATGGAATGTCAAGATTTCTTCTATGTCACATCATGTCATATATTCTGTTTTCAGAAATGAAATGAATATGGGAAAATTTGGATATTCACCACAGGAAAACAAAATCCTCGAACTAACTCCAAAGAAATCCTTTGCTTGGCGATGTTTCTTCTTTCAATGTATTGTGGAATGAGAGATCTAACACCAGAAGAGAGTGTGGGTTGTGAGATAGAAACATACAGCCTAACTAGAGCAAACAAACACACCAGAACCACCAGGGGTGGAAACTGTAGGGAACCAAAGGTCTTACTTACACCAAGGGGACTGATTTTGTGCTGAGAAGTTGGGCAGCACCAGGCTAGTCCCAAAGAAATGCATGTTGGACTCTCTTGGATACAGATGTTCATGCTCTTTCTCTCCGTTCTCCTCCACTTTGGACTTTCTAAATTTAAGTTGCCCGTTTCCTATCCTGATTTAATTTTCTGGCTATTACCACCAGCCTCACATTTTATCTAGTACACCATTATTGGTACATAAGTTATCACAAACCCCTCCTCTTTCATTCATCTTCAGTTGGCTTCCAGGGTATCACAAAGTTCTATGCTCTTCCTACTTTGCTAATCTCTTCAGGGGCATTTGCTGATTTCTTTTTCTGCTTCTGCCTTTTAAATGTGTGGATATTAGAGTTAAGTTTTAGTAGTCTTCTCTTTTCTATCCACATTCACTGAATCATCATTTTATTCAGTTAGATTACTTTATAAGCAAATATTCGCCTAGAATGCTAAAGTCTTATCTTTAGGTTGGTCTCTCTCTTTAACTCCAGATGTGTATGTCCAACTGCCTACTTACATCTCCACTAAGATATCTAATAGACATCACAAATACACACACACACACCCACACACACACACACACTGTCTTCTCCACTTCAGCTGTTTGATGGCAACTCCTTTCTTTTAACGGTTCAGGCCAAAAGCTTTGAGGTCATCTTTGACTCTATCTGTTTTGCATCACATATAATCTGCCAAGAACTCCTGTTGACCTTACTTTAAAAAATACATCATGATACAACCATTATCTACACCACTTTGAGTCTGATCTAGGCCATCCTTGTTTCTGGTATTGATTGATCCCTTAACCTCCAAGTTCATCTCTCTGCTTCCACCCCTGCCCCGAACAGTCTATTATCAAAACAGAAGTTAGAGTGCACCATTTTGACATAGAAGTTAGATCATGCTATTTTCTTATTCAAATCATTTAATGTTCTCACTTTTTATTCAGAATAAAATAGAAATTCCTTAAAATAGCCTATAATACTCTGAATCATTTGGCCCCTATTAGCACTCTGACCTCATTTAGTTCTTTCTTGCTTATACAGTTCTTACCACAATGACCTCTCTGTTTTTCCTCAAACACACAAGTCAATCCCATATCAGACATTTTGCACTGGTTGTTCTCTCTGTCTATATTGCTTTCTCCCAGTATTTGCACATATATCACTTGATAAGTGAGACCTGCTCTAACTGCCTTATGTAAAATTGCAACCCACTTTTCAATCCAAAATTCTTGATTTCCTTCAGTCTATTCTATTTTTTATAGCACTTACCATATTCTAACACACCATTACATTGAATTGTTTTATGGTTATATTGTTTGTTTTCTATCCTTATTTCACCTCATTCATTTTAACATAAGCTATGCATTAGTAAGAATTATGGTTAATTTTATTTATCATTACTTTTCAGACACTGAAAACTGTGGCACATGGTAGAAACTCAATATGTGATTTATGAATTGATAAATGAGTCATACTGTTTAACAAGAAAAAATATGTCTGGCATGAGCATAAGCACAATTTTTCCATATTTGTTCAAAGAACAAAGTGGTTGCCAACTGGGTGACTCCCAAATTAGTATGCCAGAAGCAAGAAGGAAGTCTATGAAAACTTTTCCTCTAAAAAAAGAAAAAAAAATCCATGATATTAAAAAAAAAAAGACAAGAAACTTTACCTGTGAAGAATTTGTGAGTGTATCCAAACATTTCCTAAAACCACACGAGAAAATAATAGCCCAGTGGTGCCCAGGGCAAAATTTAGCCACCGTATGCACAGAAAATTCACCAAGACATGCAAGCCTTAGATTCAGTCATATCAACAGAAAACAAAAACAAAAGATGGTAATTATCCCTCTTAAGGACTGAATACACAAAAGTATTTCAATAAGAAAAAATTAATAAAGGTAGGATCTCAAATGCAAATTAAAAATTTAATTGTTTCTCTGAGATTTTAATTCCAGATATTCGTGATGTATAGTTCCTCCAGACTCTACAGCTTTAGTAATTGCAATCAAATTCTTTATAGTGGTATGTGTGGCAAAGGTTTTTACAAAAATGGGCATCTGGAAGAAAAGACAGGAAATGACAGTTGAGAAAATTTCTGGGAAAAAAATAAAGAGGATTTCAGTGCATCATTTTCAGAATTTAACAAAGCTGATAGAAAAATAGCATGTCTGTAGACATTTTCACATATGTACAGATACACACTCACCTACAGGCACAACTTAATTACAATTCAGAGAGTTAGACGATTAACGTAACAATCAACTGCTACAGAATTCTACAAGCCATCAGGATAGTGCGCATACCTGGAGGAAGATCTCTCCTACTTCAACATAGAGTCAGACTGAACTGGAACCTTGGGTGTAGGACCAAGGTTGCTTGCTGGCTGTCTACTTAATCATTGCAATAAAGAGAGAGCTCGAGACATCCATTCCTCTCTTTCACCTTGACCCGAACACTATAATATTCCCATATTCCATTTGAAATTCATGCTCCATTAATAGCTAAGTACTTATAGCTTTACCATATATCCTAAATAATTACTTCATCTTTTTGTTCTAATGGACCTGGTTAACCCTAAGGACCCTGGTTAACTCTGCTTAATGTATGTAGATCTCATTCCACTGGACCTGAGGTGGAACTAGTGTCCTCCATGTCCTCATTACTACTTTCAAACTATTCTTCCTCCATTAAAAAAATAAGAACAAGAATAAGAAACAGGATTACGTTTTGTTTTCTCATTATAGCACACTGCATACTTCATTGTTCCTGTTATGTACTGTCCTGAAATTAAAATTTGGGTTGTCTACCCTTTGGGAAATTATGGAAAAACAAGATATACTTTTTAAAACATTATTTGTATATTCTGATAACTTGCTTTTCTCACCTAATATAACTTGGTAATGTTCTTATACACTATGAATCTTAATGGTTGAATATTGTACTACTACTATTTGGAATTACATTGATCTGTCTAACACTTTCCAGGTATTTGTTTCTTTAATTTTTTATTATGAAAATTGTGTTTTATTTAAAAAATAAACATATTATAAAATAAATTCTTTGATTTCAGAGGACTTGGTAAGTATATCTTCAATTTTATTCTATAACTTGCCTTTTTAATTTCCATAGTCCATTTGTGAAAAAATAATTTGGCATTAGACTGCAAAGAAAATCTCGATGAATTTTTTTAAAAGGAGACATTTCAGAGGCTACATCCCATGATCACCATACATTCAACCCATAATATGGCTTAAAAAAGTATAAAGGAAAAAAATAATCACATGAAAAATATATTCCATTAAATAATTTTTGGATCTAAGTGTTAATAAATAACACAATTACAGATGTTTTAGAAAACATGAAAATGAGAACACTATATTAACACCTATAATATTGACCAAAAGTCAAGAGAGAAAGAATGTTATAAACAAGACATTTTGTTTAAAGAGTTAAAAAGAAAAGCATAAAACAAACATGGAAAACAGGAATGTCCCAGGAGCATAAAAATCCAGATTTCAGAACTGCCTGAGCTCTGCATTTTATAATTTATAATTAAAACAAAGTGGAAAAAAAAAAAAAGAAAGAAAGAAAGAAAAAAAGGTGAGGGCTTCTTACACTGAAAATCATTTACCTAATTCAGAGGCTTTAATAAATATTATGTTTTTTATCACCTCTGCCAAATGGCCCACAAAGATGCTGCCTTGTATGCACCATCACTATTTTAAGCTGCAAAACATTAAATGTTTCAGGAAACATGCTGTGGAAGTGTATTTTGTCAAAACATCCTAGTTCTGTATAGCAAGGCTTTGGAATAATTTGTAAACGAATAAACAAACATCATATGTAAGACAAATTGAACATTCAAGGAAGCATTTTGAGCACCTTGTAAACTAAAATCATCCAATCCCTCTTCGACTTCTGTCTCTATTTTGGTGATTTGGAAGCAAGATGAAAGCAGATAAAGTGTTTACTACAGGAAAGGGTGCCTTTGCAATATACAAAGGGAATTGTAAACTTAGCCCTGTGATCCTGCCATTAGTTTTTTAATGATTCTGAGCCACAAGCTCCCTGAGATAACATCTTTTTCTCCTATGCTTGAGCTTGAGAAGCCTAGAGGAATCTTGATTTTTTTAGCCTTTTATTAAGCTTAAGCATAGAAATAAGGGAAAGTTAAAGGAAAAGGATTAGAGAGGTTTATTCAGTACTGTCAGAAAAAGAAAATCCCTGCTTTACTGCCAGGTATATTAAACTCCTGATCTTGCAATTGCATAAAATTATCATTGGCATTATATCTATGTCAATTAAATCTAGTGCTGGAGAAAGTGATTTAACCCGCTCCCTCTTTCAATGTCATTCAAGAACTCTAATTAGTGTGAGAGGTGTGTTTCTCTTCTAAGTAGTGCTGTAGTCATCTAGGTATTAGTCAAAGGCACCCATATACTTTCACTAATATGAGAGTATTTAATAATGCTATTATTAATATGGGAATATTTTGGAAGTGTTTATAGGCTTTGGGAAGAATACTGTTCAGACAAATTTTTCCATAAAACATATTTTATATTAAAAATGTTGGAGTACAGTGTTTTCCATCATGAGGAAATATTTTTTCAGTGTTATAAGCAGATTGATAACATTTATGCTTATATTTCAAAGACCCTAAATTTTCATAACATGTAGATTTTTGTTCCCTATTTTATTGATAGCCTTCACAGACAGATATAATTTTCTATGGTATCCCCTTTTTCTTAAAGAAGGAATAAAGTATAGCACAAAAGTTTGAGTAAGTTTTCCAAGTATGCATAGCAAATCTTCTTTTCCTCATTAGCTAACCTCCTTTATATTATTGTTGGTTTTAATTATGAGTGGACTGGTAGAAATAATGGATTTGGAAACCCAGTAATGAATTGCAAATTATAGTTTGGAAAGTATTGCCTTCAGACTCACATTTTCTACTCTTTTTTTATTAGTGCAAGCTCCTTGACTCACCTTTCTATTAAACCTCAATTAGCTTTTGGGTAGGCTGAACTATTTCATAGTGTAAGCAATCCTGATCAAACAGATTGCTATAACCTCAGAATAGGATGTTGGTCTTATGTATTTCCAACTCTACCCAATTCAGTGCCGAATATATAGTTAGAAATCTTTACTGCATGTTAATTCACCACTTTATTTTCTAAAGACAGTAGCTCAAAATTAATAATAAAATACTATTTGTTTATATATTTTCACCAGGAGGAATTATATGTGAGATATTTTAATGTGTTCATAGAACCAGAATTTAGCAAGTGAATTTTACGTGTCAGGCACAGTGCTAAGTAATAGGAATATAGAGAAGAGTGTGTCGGAAACCCAGATTCAAAAGTTTCAGGATCTGATGTGGAAGACAAAGAAGTAAACCAATAATTATAACATACAATGAGTGTCAAAATTGAATAATACGTGAGATAAGATAGAAATTTGGATGATTGATTCTTAGTAAAGGATGTGTAAGGTTGTATGGTTTGGGAGAATGGAGCAAAACAGGTTTTCTATAACAGAAAGTACAAAGCTAAATCTTGAGCAACTAGTAGAGTGTGGCCAAGAGTAAAATTTAGGGAAGAATATCCTCAGCAAAGAAAGCAAGATCTGCTAAATCAGATAAGAACAAGGGAAATACAAAGAATTGAAGGCAATTTCATAATATTAACAGAATACATGTAAGAAAATTGAGAAATGAGGCCAAAAGGACAGTAAACAAATGATTAATAACTAAAAAAAAATATTAAAAGTGGTATGGTTGGAGTGTGTCCCCCAAAGTTCGTATGTTGGAAACTTAATTCCCAATGCAACAGGGGTAAGAGGTGGGAGTTTTAAAAGATGATTGGGTTATGAGGGCTTTGCCTTCATGAATGGATTAATGCTATTACCATGGGAATACTTTAGTTATCAAGGAAGTGGGTTCCTGATAAAAAGGATGAGTTTGGCCCCTTTTATCTCTTTATCTCATTTTCTCTTGCTTTTCCACCTTCTACCCTAAGATGATGCAGTGTGAAGGCCTTTGCTGCATACAGGTCATTCTCTTGGACTTCCAGCTCTAAGAATTGTGAGCAAAATAAACTTTTATTTATAAATTACCCACTTTGTCTTATTCTGTTAAAACAAAACAACTAAGACAAAGAGTTAAGACTTTCTTTTTATTATAAAAGTAAGGAAAGAGATACAGAGAAAACAAATAGAAAATATATAATGAAGAGTAGACCTAAGCTATAATATAACAATAATCACCTTAAATATAAATGGCATAAAAATACCAAGTAAAATCAGTCATTGGCTGAATGGGGGGACAATCATAACCTAACTCTATTCTGTTTACAAGAAACTCATCTCAAATTTAACAATGCAGGTAATTTAAAGTAAAAGGATAGAAGAAGATATACCATACAAATGTTATATATTTTTTAAAAAAGCAAGAGTGACTATTTTATTAATAATCTTATGTAAAACACACATTGGTGTACAGAAAATTATATGAGAAAAAAGGCATGTTACACAATGATAAAAAGATTCATCTACTAGGAAGACACAAGGATGCTAAATCTGTATGCCCAAAGCAACAGTGCCTCAAAATAAATGAAGCAATAGCTGGTATAGCTGAAAGAAAAAAAATAGAGAAATCCACAATTATAGTCTATTTTTAATACTCTCTCTCAGCAACTGATAAACTTTTAGATAGAAAATTACTGAAAATCTAGAAGGTCTGCATAGCATAATCAACTAAAAGGTTCTGAATGATATTTGTAGATCACTAATCAACATTATAATGCACATTTTCTTTTGAGCACTATGAAATATTCACCAAGATAAATCATATCCTGGTCATTAAACAGACATCAAGAAATTGAAATAATTGAAATTATATTGTGTATACACTCTGACCAAAAATGAATCAAACTAGAACTTATAACAGAAAAAAATGGGAGAATATCTATACCTTTGAAAATTAAAATAAATACTTTTAAATAATCCACGGGCTAAAGAGGAAATTAAAGTAAATTTTAAAAATACATAGAATAGAATTAGAATAAAAATACAGCATATAAAAATATGTGGAATGCAGCTAAATCAATACTGAGATGGAAAATTTTTAGCACTAAATGCTTATATTAAAAAAAGGAAAAGTCTCAAGTCAGTCATTTAGATTTCTACCTCATGTAACTAGAAAAGAAAGTGCTATTTTATTTGGTTCTGGTTTTTAACCAAAAAAAAAGAAAGAAAAAAAAGGCAGAACAAAAGAAATAATAAAGATAGGGACAGAAATCAAAGAAATTAAACACAGTAAATCATTTGAGAAAATCAATGACACAAAGCTGATTCTTCCAAAAATTAATATAATTGATAAATCTCCAGTAAGCCTAAGAAAGATCAAAAGCAAGAAGATATAATTACCAGTATAGGAATAAACAGGACTATCACTGAAAATTCTACAGCCAATATAAAGATAATACAAGTATGCTATGAACAATTTTGTGTTTCTAAATTCAACCATTTGGAAAAGAAATACCAATTCCTAAAAACACACAAGTTATCAAAATTCAACCAAGATGAAATAAATAATCTGACTGGTATTAAACCATTAAAGAAATTGAATTCATAATTTAAATGCTCACAGGAAAGATATCTGCAGGCCCAGATGGTTTCATTGGAGAATTCCATTAAATATTTAAAGAAGAATTAATACCAATTTGACACAAACTCTTTTGTAAAATAGAAGAGAACACTTCTTAAATCATTGTATAAGGACAATATTACCCTAATCCAAAACTAAACAGTAAAGAATAAACAAGTAACACCAAAAAAACAAAAACAAAAAAATCCATGAGATTTGACACAAAAATTCTCAAAAAATTTTTTTCAAATTGAATCTAAGAATTTTTCATATATATCTGAAAAATTATATACCCAATTAAGTGGAATTTATTGCAAGTATGAAAAGCTGGTTTCATATGAGAAAGTTAATCAATGTAATCCAACATATTAACAAGTGAAAAAGACAAATAATATGATGGTATCAATTGGTGCAGAAAAATCATTTGACAAAAGCTAACATCTGCTCATAACAATAATAATAATAACATTGCAAGTTTTGAGCAAGAGAAAACAACTTCAACTTGACAAAAATATGTAGAATAACCTAGAGATCTAGAGCTAATACCATACTTAATGTTGAAATATTTAATATTTTCATTCTAAAATGGGGAATATGGAAAAAAAGGCGGGGGCAACGCTCACCACTCTTATTCAACATAGAACTTGAAGTTTTAGCCACTGCAATAAACTAAGTAAAAACTAAATAGAAGACGCATATTGGAAAGGAAGAAACAAAATTAGCTCTATTTGCAGATGACATGATTTTTTATGTAGAAAATTTCAAGGACACTATGAAGTAGAAACTATTTTAGTATTCATAGAAGAATTAAGCAAGATTGAACCTATAAGACTAGCATGTGTAGACACACACACACACACACAAAACCCAAATCACATATCTGTGTAGTAACAGTGAACATATGGAAACCAAAATTAAAAATACAGCATCATTTTTAAAGTTTCTCCAAGGAAATAAAATTCTTAAATGCGAAGTTTAAACATGTACAATATCTATATATTAAAAATTACAAAACACTGATGAAAGAAGTAAAAGAAATACCTAAGAAATGTAAAGGTATATTGTACTCATAAAAAGACCCAATATAGTAAAAACGTCATTTCTTTTCAAATCGTGTCATAGCTTTGGTGAAATTCTTATTATCAAAATCAGAAAAAGTTTTTCATTTTGTTTTTTTCTCTTTTTTTCCCCCTTAGACAAGCTCACTCTAAAATGTATATTGAAAGGTGCAGATCCTTAGAATATCTAAAACAATTTTGAAAAAGCATAATTTGAGAGGAGTCTCTTTACTTAATAGTAAGACTTACTACATAGTAATCACGACAGTGTGGTATTAGTGGAGCTATATGGGGCAACATTAGACCCCCACAAATATACTTGATTATTGAGCTTTTTTCAAAAGCACAAAAGCTATTTGATGCAGGAAGCAGAGCTTTTTAAACAATAATGTTGCTGCAATCAGACATCCACAGGCAAAAGAAGAAGAAGAAGACAGAGAAGGAGAAGGAGGAGAAGAGGAAGAAGAAGAAGGAGAAGGAGAAGGAGAAGGAGAAGGAGAAGAAGAGGAAGAAATCTTGACCTTAACTTTACACATTATTGCAAAAGTTAACATAAATTTATCTTGGACTTAAATGCAAAATATAAAACTATCAAGGTTTTGGCAAAAGCAGCATAAAATCTTTGGAACTTAGACTAGGCAAAGACTTAAACTTGATAATAGTGCAAACCATAAAAAGAAAAAATAATAAGGTGTATTTCATCAAAATTAAAAACCTTTGCTCTATGAAAAATCATGTTAAGAGAATTGAAAAGACAGATTTCAGGCTGGAAGAAAAATATTTGCAAACCTCTTATTCATCAAAACATTTTTATCTATAGTAGAATATATAAAGAACTCTCAAAATTCAACAGTTAAAAATAGACAATCCAATCAGAAAATGGGAGCGGGGGAGAATTGAACACACATTCCCCCAAACAGGATAAATTAATGGCAAATAAGCGAGAAAGAGGTTGAAAATTTTTAATCACTAGAGAATTGCAGTTTAACACCACAATGAGATATAGTGACACACCTGTCAGAAAGGCTAAAATAAAACAAATAACAAAATACTGACAATGCCAAATGCCAGCAGGAATTTGCAGAAACTGAATCACTCATACTTTGCTGGTAAGAATATAAATCAGAGCTGTAGTTTTGCTTTCGAAATTATTTGGCAGTTACTTACAAAACTCATCATATACTTACCATATGACCCAGCAATTGCACTTTTGGGCATTCATCCCAGAGAAATGACAACCTATCTGTAAATGAATGTTCATAGCAGATCTATTTATAGCAGCCAAAAACTGGAAGCAACCCTACACTTCAGTGGGCAAATGGTTAAATAAAGTGTGACACATACTCAATATGGAATACTAAACGGGCATAAAAGAAACATTGATACTTGTAACAACTGAGATAGATCCCAAGGGCACTATGTTTAGTGAAAAGAGGGATCTCAAGAGATCATATAGTGCATGATTCCATTTATATAACAGTTTCTAAATGACAAAACTTTGTTATAGCCCCAATGCCCTTCAACGGGTATATAATAAAATGAGCTATGATACATTCATACTATAAAATACTAGTAAGCAATAAAAAGAAAGATTTAATATATGTGGCAACTTGGATAAATTGTCATAAAATTATGCTGAATGACAAAGCAAATCCCAAAAGTTACCTACTGCATGTTCTATATTTATTTGCCATTATTGAAATGGCAAATTTATAAAAATTGGGAACAGATTAGTGGTTGCCAAGGGTTAGGGAAAGGCTAGGGGAGAGGTGTACATGTACTTATAAGGGCAACATGAGATATCCCTGGAAGAATAGATTACTTTGTTTTTAATCTGTATCGATGTGAACATCCAACATCCTGGCTGTGGTATTTGCAAGATGTCACCATAGGGACAAAATGTGTAAAGTGTTCACAGGATCTTTCTGAATTATTTCTTACAACAGAATGTGAGCCTGCTATTATCTCAACATAAAGACATTAATTAAAAATACAATGGAGAGCTAAGTGACATATTTCCATAAATTACTTTATCTCACTAGCAAATGCTTTTAAAAGAAACAAAAGTCATAAAAAATTAATACTAGAAAAATCAAAGTCAACCATGCCTGAATTGTAGAGAATACATTTAAAAAGATGGAAAAAATGGTTTCAGTTAAACAAGACTAAAGAAAAGACATACGGTAATAAATGTATTCAAACTTACAATACAGCAATTTTAAGATTGATACATTTCTTATAGAATAAAATGGCAGAGTGTTATATATTAAATTTAACTAGAAAAGGTTGAATTAGAAGACATTCATTATATTTTTAGATAGACATAGCTTCAAGTAAATCTATGACACATAAAAATATACGTCTCTCTATAGGCAAAACAGGAAATCTGTATAAACTACTTTTTTTTTATTTCAGCATATTACAGGGGTACAAATGTTTAGGAGACATATATTGCCTTTGTCCCACCCGAGTCAGAGTTTCAAGCATGTCCATCCCCCAGACAGTGCACACCACACCCATTAGGTGTGAATATACCCATGCCCACCTCCCCCTCCCACCTGCCCGACACCTGATGAATGTTATTACTATATGTGCACTTAAGTGTTGATCAGTTAATACCAATTTGATGGTGAGTACATGTGGTGCTTGTTTTTCCAATCTTGAGATACTTCATTTAGTAGAATAGGCTCCAGCTCTATTCAGGATAATACAAGAGATGCTAGATCACCCTTCATTTTTGTGGCTGAGTAGAACTCCATGGTATACATATACCACATTTTACTAATCCACTCAGGTATTGATGGGCACTTGGGTTGTTTCCACATCTTTGCAGTTGTAAATTGTGCTGCTAGAAACATTGTAGTGCAGATGTCTTTTTTATAAAATGTCTTATGTTACTTTGGGTTGATGACCAGTAATGCGATAGCTGGATCAAATGGTAGTTCTACTTGTATCTCTTTGAGGTATCTCCATATTACTTTCCACAGAGGTTGTACTAGTTTGCAGTCCCACCAGCAGTGTCAGAGTTTTCCTACCTCTCCACATCCATGCCAACATTTATTGTTTTGGAACTTTTTGATAAAAGCCATTTTCATTGGAGTTAAGTGATATCTCATGGTTTTGATTTGCATTTCCCTGATGATTAGAGATGTTGAGCATTTTATCATATGTTTGTTGGCCATCAGTCTGTCTTCTTTTGAAAAGTTTCTGTTCATGTCCTTTGCCTTTTTAATGGGGTTGTTTAATTTTTTTTCTGCTGATTTACCTGAGTTCTATATAGATTCTAGTTATTGGCCCTTTATCAGGTATGTAACATGAATATTTTCTCCCACAGCTCAACTGTCTCTTCATCAGAAAGTTCTTCTCTAAAATAAACCAAATGCTGCTATATTAATCTATTTTTTTATCATATATAACACAATTTTATTTTTGCCTTTATGCATTTATTAGTCGTGCTCACTTTTGGAGAACATGTGCTTTGATGTGTACCTAGTACCCAAAGAGTATGTGTACAATGAATATTTATTGAATAAATGAATGTGACATTAATTAACTTTAACTTTTTTTTTCTGAGTATGCTGTCATACTACTGGTCTATTTAAAAAGCTACTTATCTATCCTGATAAATCTGCTGGAATAAGCTCAATATGGATTTTAAATCTTTCTATTTATTTTCTATATATCATGTATTAAATATTACAATCCATGTTGTAAAGACTACTTTCAATTGATTTTCCTATGCATTAGTATTTAAGAAAGAAAATAAAAACAGCCAAAAAAGTAACTATTTCCTTTAGTCACAGATTTCTAAACTTGTTAGGATTTGAAACATTTTAATGAAAAATTTTGTGACAAAGTTTGCTAGGTCCATATTTCTACACATCTTGTTGTAAACACTGAAATTGTAAATCACTGCTACAATAATGGTGTCTTTCAAAACTCCTTGGAATTTTTCCAAGGAACACTTTCTCACGTGCACGCAGACTTTCAACAGTTCATTTCCACAAATCTCATATGTTTTATGTGTCATTTTATTTTTATTTCATGCTTATTTTGATCAAAAGTAAGCCCTGTGTCTTATTAAGCAAAGATATTATATGACTGAAGGAAAAAGAGATTTTTCTTTATAGAAAAGGATCCATTATTTTCATGAGAATACTGGGAAAGTTTCTAAGAAAAAATTCCACTTACTATTAGTCATATAAAGAGAGAAAACCAACACAAAGTTTTTAGCAAATTGCTAGAAGTAAAAACATCATCCTGAATATATCTGCTAAGTGTGCTTGTTATTAAGAGGAGCTTGTTATTAAGAGGAGCCAGTTATTAGGATAAGCACCACTGTTTATTCAGGTACTGAAACACGTGCTCACCAGTCCAGAACGGGATGGAACCAAGCTTGGTGAGTTTCTAGCATACAGGACCATAGATTATATCCTAGTTTTTTTTTTTTACACTCAAAAATAATATAATTTTTTAAAATATTAATTTATTATTCCAACTTTATCGAGCCATAATTTACAAATAAAAATTCTTATATTTAAGATATACAATATGATGTTTTGTTGTACGTATATATTGCTAAGTGATTAAACCCACACTGAAAGAAAATTGTGGACTGGCCCCTATGATAGTGTGGGAGAAATAGATAATATGTGGAATTGAATACTGTGAAGTAGTAGGGCTGAAAGAGCTTCTGGAGGAAATTAAAAATCCAGTTTAGAGGCCCCCTGAGATCTATGAATGGGGACCTTTTAAAACCTATTCAGTCTCAATGCATGGTGAGCGTGTGGATAATTAGACCTTGTGATAGAAGCGCAAATAATATCACAAAGTAGGAATTTATTAATTTGGTCAGAGGCAAATTAAGGGTATTTTTAGTCTCTCTACATTGCACTTGCCAAAAGTGTCTGAAGAATAATACTGTCTTCTTGGATTGTCCCCAGTAAATTTATGACTTCTTATTAGCACTATACTAGGCATTAAGATAATCTCAGGACCAAAGTACAGAAGAAATTATAAAAGAGAATTCACTTTTTTAAATCATGGAACAAGTTGAGTAGGATCAACCAAGGCTATTGTTAATTGGAACACCCATCTATCCATTTATTCATTCAGTGATTATAAAATCATTAATTGAGAACCTACTCTGTGTTAGGCACTGTGCTAAACATCAGGAACAGAGAGGTTAACATGAAGACTCTGGGTCTCAAATAGCTTAAAGTATAGCTATAATATAATGAACTTTTTTGAAATAATAAGAAAATTAACAGCAATACATTAATTATTTACTTTGGGTATAATCAGTGTATCTATTATATAGTCTGTTTACTTTGAGTGTTAACTATGAACTTATAATAAATTAGATAAACCTTAATATTCTTCCTGTTTTTATTAAGAAATTTAGTCTGAAAATAAAATAACAATAACAATTAACTTATATAAATCAAAATGTGAAAGAATAACTCATGGACAATTTTAGTTTAGTTTAAGAAATAAAAAGCCACATTGAAAAGTAGGAAATTATTTCTTCTTCTCTTCCCTTAAAGGCCCATCATCTAAAATCTTTACTGTTCACTGCATACTGTCATGAGACATCTTTTTTAAATAATTCGTTTTCTTTCAACCAAATGTAAGAGTGGCACATCTGTTCATGTCTATATTTGTGAATCTGTTTTACTATACCCTGCATATAAAAAATAGCTTGACACAGCCTCTATACAAATGAATCTCAAAACCTACAGAGGGGAACAATGAAAAGTTACTTAAAATAACTGAGGTAAATCCAAGCACCAAGAAAGAAAAAATAAAACAGAAAGAAAAGAATGAGTCCTAATAACCCTAATAGGAAATAATGAGAGGTTGCTAGCACAAATGTTAGGTTTCCAGTACTGAAATCAGAATAGGAACTTCTCATTCAACCAATATCCTAATTCTCATTTTTTTAAAATGAAAGTATGAGAGACAGAGAAACATTGTAAAAGAATGTAACATTTTAGGACCCTCTAAATTTATCATGCCAAGTGGGAAGTTAAGCCCTGGAGGCCGAATCATGTAGCATGTTTGCAACTTCTCCTTCTTAGCTTATATGTTAACTCCCTTCTTCATTGTTCCTGTTCCTGTTCTGACTAGGAGAGACCAGAGATCAGAACTTTCAATCACCACACTCTTTGTTATAGATTAACTGCCTCCTTTATAGTCCTATACCTAACTCTGAGCAGATGGTGCAAAAGACTTCATAACTATTGCATCTTCAGCGTGGAATGTTAAATATTTCTTTCCCAAAAGAAAAAGATGACCTCAACTAATCAGATCATTGTAACTATATATTAAGCCTTATATAGAAAGTTGCCAAAATTCTATTAAGGTTCCCTAAACTTTTTCTGTGTAAATGATCCCAAACTTCTATACTTCAGAACATTAATTTCCATTCTTTGGAATCTGTGCTTCCTGGGAAGCAGTCCTCAAACTCTACTTAGATTAGATTCTGACCCTTTTGATTATTTCAGGTTGACACCAAAAACTATTAACCCCAACTTTGAGGAAAATTTCCTACTAACTATGAAGTATCTATACGTTAATTTGAGCACATTGCCTACCTGCACATTGATATTTTTGAGCTTGAACTCATTTAAACAAGGTCCAAAGGTGTTAAGATTTGTACTATGCTGTCTGAATCTGAACTTAGAAGAGTGAGGCTGTGCCCCATCAAACTAATGGTTTCTCTTCCAGTACGCAGTTTACTAAAGGATTTGATCCACCTTTTTGTATTCACTGAAAATCAGTAACTCACAGGAATGATAATAGCTCAAATAAACCTGAGCTCATGTTATATGTCAGGGGATATTTGGAAGTAGCTTTTCATGATTTGTTCATTTGCTTTCAGAAGGAAGCCTCTGGGGAACAACTGTTAAAACCCTAATTTTATATATAGGGAATGGGAAAGTTAAAGTGGTCAAATGAATGGTGAAGTAACTTACCCTATGTTACATGGTTAGCAACTGACAGAACCTAGGCACCCTATCACAGAACACAAATAGAGAATAAGTAAGGAGATATGTGAAGATGGCACATACCTCCTGGAAATAGAGTTAGCATGAAAAAACTGCTGTCAAAGAAAGAGTCAGGAATAGCAGACTTTTCTGGGAAAAGACAGAAAGATGAGAATTTCAGATACATAAAATAGAATGGATGTAGGTGGGTTGGGTCAATTTAACAATTAAAAGTAGTTCAAGATGGTAGGTAAGAACATTTAACTAGATAAATGAATATGTAATGAAGGGGCAAAATAAGTCAGAAATAAATATCAAGTCTACGGTATGGTAATGCTCACTAATAACTACCTAGTAGACAGAAACACAAATTTGGATTCTGAATATGGGATTATCACTATCAGAGAGCACAGAGGATTATCAAGTACAAAAGGAGTACCTGGTTAGCTGCAGCCAATTGAGGCAGGTGGGATGGAGGGAAGTGGACTTTCATTTTTCTAGGCTAAGAGACAGTGCATAACAAATATATATACTGCAAATTCAGGAAAAAATCAGGAAAAAGGAGTTGAAATCCTTAATAGACTATAAAATATTAATAGAATGACCTTTATAAAATAAGAGGAGCAAGGCATGATCAGAAAATGAAAAAGGAGAAGCAAACAAAAACGAGGAGATAAAAATGGCACAGAGTGAGATAAGAAGTGACATTCCTGAGAGAAACAAGGATTTTCAAGAAAATAAAAACAATTGCAATGTTGTGGAGTATATTGCAGACAGTAAATAAAAGTTGCTCTTAAAAATTAAATCTAGATGTGGAGGAGGACAAACACAAGACTCTACACAGAATATAAAAACAGAGGAACTACAGCAACAAGAAGGAAGTCGATACATGTGGAGAGGCAAGAATTCGGAACCACTGCTGAGAGGGACAGGTGTTTCTAAAAAGGAGAACATTTTATTAATCCACTCACGTACTGATAGGCACTTGGGTTGTTTCCACATCTTTACAATTGTAAATTGTGCTGCTATAAACGTTCAAGTGCAGATGTCTTTTTTATAGAATGTCTTTTGTTACTTTGGGTTGATGCCCAGTAATGCGATAGCTGGATCAAATGGCAGTTCTACTTGTAGCTCTTTGAGGTGTCTCCATATTACTTTCCACAGAGGTTGTACTAGTTTGCAGTCCCACCAGCAGTGTCAGAATTTTCCTACCTCTCCACATCCATGCCAACATTTATTGTTTTGGAACTTTCTGATAAAAGCCATTTTCATTGGAGTTAAGTAATCTCTCATTGTGGTTTTGATTTACATTTCTGTGATGATTAGAGATGTTGAGCATTTTTTCATTGTTTGTTGGCCATCAGTCTATCTTCTTTTGAAAAGTTTCTGTTCATGTCCTTTGCCCACTTTTTGATAAGGTTGTTTGATTTTTTTTTCCCTGCTGATTTCCCTGAGTTCCATATGGATTCTAGTTATCAGCCCTTTATTGGATTTGTAACATGCAAATATTTTTTCCCCCATTCTGTAGGTTGTCTGTTTGCTCTCATAATAGTTTTCTTGACTGTGCAGAAGCTTTTTAATTTGATCAGGTCCCATTTATTTATTTTTGTTGTTGCTGTGATTGCCTTTAGGGCCTTCTTCATAAATTCTTTGCCTAGGCTAATGTCAATAAGAGTTTTTCCAACATTTCTTCTAGAATTCTTATAGTTTCACACCTTAGGTTTAAGTCTGATATTCACCATGAGTTGATTTTTATGACAGGTGAAAGGTGCAGATCCTATTTCAGTCTTTTACATGTAGCTATCCAGTTTTCCCAGCACCATTTATTGAATAAGGAGTCTTTTCCTCAGTGTATGCTTTTGTAGGCTTTGTCAAAGATTAATGGCTACATGAGGATGGTTTTATACCTGGGTTCTCAGTTCTGTTCCACTGGTCTATGTCTCTGTTCTTGTGCCAATGCTATGCTGTTTTAGTTACTATAGCCTTATAATATAGCTTGAAATCTGGTAAATGGATGCCTCCCAATTTGCTCTTTTTGCTTAAGATTGCTTTTGTTATAGGTGGTCTTCTCTGGTTCTATACGAAGAGTAGAATTATTTTTTCTAGATCTGTGAAAAATAATGCTGGTATTTTAATAGGGATTGCATTGAATCTAAGATCACTTTGGGTAGTATAGACATTTTAACAGTGTTGATTCTGCCAACCCATGAGCATGGCATGGAGTTCTACTCAGCCACAAAAAACAGTGGTGATATAGGTGATATAGCACATCTTGTATTATACTGGATAGAGCTGGAACCCATTCTATTTAGTGAAGTATCACAAGAATGAAAAAACAAGCACTATATGTGCTTACTATCAAATTGGTATTGACTGATCAATACTTAAGTGCATGTATAGTAAAAACATTCATTGGATGTTGGGCAGATGGTAGGAGGGGATGGGTATATACACACCTAATGGGTGCGGTGTGCACCGTCTGGGGGATGGAGAGGCTTGAAGATGTGACTCTGGTGAGGCAAAGGCAATATAAGTAACCTAAACATTTGTACCCATGTAATATGCCAAAGTAAAAAAAAATTAAAATAAATAAAAATAAAAAGGAGAACAAATAGAGAACAGTAAATTAAGAACTAACTATAAAAAGGATTTGCTGAGATGAAGCAAAACTTACACATACCTATTGCAAGTATTTATGATATTTTAGGCAAATTGCTTAAAAACATCCTTACCAAGAAACATGGTGTGTTTTTGTTGTTTTTGTTATCATTAGTGGTGGTAGTGGTGGAAGAACACATTACAAGCCTAAATGCATGAGACAATTAAAAATGAAAGCTAAATTTCACACATAAATCATATTAGATTCAGAGGTTTTTTTTTTTCTTTTTCAACAGTAAAATCCAAGAGACAATGGAGAAATGGAGGGGATGTGTTTGGATAATCTTATACCAAACCAAATTAAATTGTTGCCCAATGGATGGCAACTAGAAAATACTTTCAAATAAAAAAATGACTCATCACATTATAGAGAATTGTAGCAAAAGATTTTTAGAATTAATCAAAATAATGATAAGCCTAAACTTAGAAGTCATATTGTAAAGCTGAATATAAATATTGTTATGGACTGAATATTTGTGTTTCTTCCCATTTGTATGCTGAAATCTCAGCCCCCAATGTAATAGTATTTGGAACTGGAGACTTTGAGAAATAATTAGGCTTAGATGAGGTAATGAGAGGTGGGCTGTTATGATGGAATTAGTGCCCTTATAAGAAGAAACACCAGAGAGATCACCATCTCTCTCTGGAAGACTGAACAAGGAGGCAGCCATTTACAAATCAGAAAAAAAGTCCTCATCAGAAACCAATTATGCTGGCACCTTGATTTTGGACTTCTAGCCTTCTGAACACTGATAAATACATTTATGCTGTTAAAGCCTTGCAGTCTATGGTATTTTGTTATAGTAGCCCAAGCTAAGACAAATATCAATATTATCATTTATAAGGAAAAAATCTGTATATCATTTGAATAACAATGATCTGAAAATACAAGAACCATAGGCTATTTTGGCATACGCAAAAAAGTTGATGGGGAATGGAAGACAGAATTACATTTATGATAGAAAAGGGGTGAAGGAGGGTAGGCGGTCTTAATAGATAGCATTAATATATATGTCATTGGCAATGGACTTGGACAGCCAAGTCATTCTTTATTTTTAAATGGAACTGATAAATGCTGGTAAATGCATAAGTACTAAAGTTAGGAAGCAATCTGAAAAATAATCCCAAATATTAAACAATACTTAAATGCTTTCATGGGTTTATAGCAAAACATATTTGATTAGTAAACATGATAAATGAAAAAAAAACAAACCTAAGAAATCAAAGTTATTTCACAAATGAAAAGGAACTAGTGGTGAAATAGACCCACAGAAAACATGATATAAATGTGGAAATGCAGTATTTGTCTTTTCGTGTTTGGCTTATTTCACTTAGTATAATGTTCACCAATTCCATCCATGTTGTTAAAAATTACAGAATTTCCTCTTTTTAAAGGCTGCATAGCATTTCATTGTGTATGCATATGTATCATATTTTCTTTATCCTTTCTTCCACTGACGGACATTTAGGTTGTTTGTAGAACTTGGCTATGATGAATAGTCCTGCATTGAACGTGGGAGTGCAGACATCTCTTCAACATGCTGATTTTAAATGTTTCCAGTATACACTCAGAAGTAGAGTTGCTGGATCATATGGTAATTCTATTTTTAGTTTTGTGAAGGACCTCCATACTGTCTTCCATAATGGCTGTACTAATTTGCATTCCCACCAACAGCGTGCAAGTGTTACCTTTCCTCCACATCCTTGCCAATGATTGTTATCTGTTGTCTTTTTGATTATAGCCACTCTGACAGGTGTGAGGTGATATCTCATTGTGGTTTTAATTTACATTTTCCTGATGACTGGTAATGTTGAGTACTTTCTTCATTTATCTATCAACCATTCATATGTCTTCTTTTGAGAAATGTCTATTCAGGTCCATTACCCATTTGTTAATCAGAGTATTTGTTTTCTTTCGTAGAGTTGTTTGAGTTTCTTATATATTTTGGATATGAATCCCTTCTCAGATTTATGGTTTGCAAATATTTTCTTCTAATCCTAAATTATCTTTACTTTGTTAATTGTTTTCTTTGTGCACAAGCACATGCTTATGTGAGAAATCTAAAATAACTCAAGTAAAGAAAGCAGAGAATAGAATGGTGGTTGTTTGGGGCTGGGGATTGGGGAAAATGGGGAGATGATAGTCAAAGCACACAGGGCCTCAGATAGGAGGAATAAATTCAATTATTTTTGAGATCTATTTCACAGGATGGGGAATATAGTTAATAATTTGAGACATGCACATTTATAAATCACTAAGACTTAACAAAAGATTATGAGATCTGTGGAGGAAAAAGGGAGAGTTTTATTTTCTATAAGAAACAATCTGCAGATTGGGGAGGCACAGCTTTCAATACAAGTGAAAGTGTGCTCTCTGAAGAACAAAGGGAGGGTCCGGATTAAATAGGAAAAGTTCTCACCCAGTTTTCAATCAAGACTATTTATGCAAATGAAGGGCCCAAACTTGTTAAGTTCTGATTGGTTAAAATTGTCATGTCCTGATTGGGTGCTTTCCAAGCCCAAAACCATCTCTGTCAGATGTTTCTTCCAAAAGGCTGGTGATGGTTGGGTGTGGAGGGGCGGTTGTTCCAGCCACAGTTTTTCTTGCCATCAACAATAAGAACTGGTTTGGCCTGATTGTAGAATGGTAAGCCGAGTGTCACCTTTATAGGAACACAGCATATATAGTTTCCCCCTCACCCAGCCATGGTCACCTGATCCTGCTTTAACTTCGAATACCTCAGTTAGTCATGAGGAGCCAATTTTGTCAGCCTGTCTGTTATGCCAGGGGCATAATTTAACAAGAATAAATTTCAAATATTCTCATCACAAGAAAACGTTAAATATTTGAGGTAATGGATATGTTAATTAACTTGATTTAATTATTCCACATTGTATTATCCATAACATCATTGTGTACTCCAAAGATATATACAACTATAACTAGTCAATGTATAATTAAAATTTTTTTTAAATATGGAAATGGAAACCTATTTTTCTGATCAGCAGATTTAGTGACTTGTGTGCTGAGGTCAGGAATGTTGGTATCAGTTGCTTTCTTTACATATTAAAGGCAAAAATGACTTTGAAAAAGTGCTCATAGTCCCTGAGAAAAGGATATAATACATGAATAGGTGTCTACCTGGCTATGAAGCGACCAGCCCTAAAGCTGTACAGCTGCTATGAAGCCTTTAAAAATTTTCATTTTTAATGTTTGTTTCATTGTTTGTTTTTCCTACTTCAGAAGATTATTTATCTCCTTATCTGAGGGGCTTGCTCTATCTCAGGGGCTTGCTCTCTCTTTTTCATATTTGTGGGATTTTTTAACAACATCTTCTGTGGTAGTAGGGATCTAGACATAAAATATCAGAATCAATGTAACTGAGGGTACAACATTTATATCCTGCAATATAGCTACAATTTATAGATGGTTTATTAACACTGTGTTTATTACACTGTGTATTATTGAGTGTTAAGGACTGTGGTAAGATACCGAGCAGGATAGATGTATGTTAGCCAAGATGGTTGATGTCTCAAAGGAGCCCCCAAATTTGGAGAGTGCTGCAATAACAGTGTGAGGCAAAGGCAAAATTTCCCCTTTGCCTTCAGAAGGTTCGCTGAAAAATCAACTCACAATAGAGCAGATTAATAATAGAAAAATTATCAAGGGTATTTAACATGTACACAAGGCACCCCCAGAAATGAGGATTCAACTCCTCAATAGAGTTCAGAAGCTTATGTGACTTTCTGGTAAAATGGGTTATGGGAAGGGGGAAAGAGGAATTCTATTGAGGTGCAACAAAGGACTCCAGGGAGGATTAATGCATGGGGAAAGAAAATTAACTAGTAAATAGTTCCCTTTTGGAATTTAAATAATCTGAGAGACTGAACAGTGGTCTTCTCAAAGAGTCCCTTCAGGCGTGCTCACACTTCTGGTCTTCCAGGGAGGGGAAGAAAACGACAATTATTCTCCTAGGTGGGTCTGGATCTCAGGCAGATAAACAAATGTCAAAGATTTGGAGAGAGTGGATGGCGGCAGTGGTGGTGGAGAAGCGGGGGAGGTCAGAGAGATCTTCAGGCTTTTTCAGTCAATCCAGTATGTCAAAAGTATCATATTTTGGGGTAAAATATTTCTAATATCCTTCAACAGAATGTGCCCAGTGTTGCAGCACGTGGGAGAGAGCGATGGCTAAGTGCACATGTGTACTTATGATGGTAGAGGAGGGGTGACATTGTGGAAATTGTTGGGCTCAATCAATGGCATTGCTCCAGAATGATGCAAGAGAGAAAGGAGGAAGACGAGCAGAACTGGCAATGGGAACAGTAATGAGCAAGGGCATAATTAGATAGGTTCTCTTACCCAAATACAATGTGGAAAGCAATCTGTTCTTTTGAACTAAGGCAGAATGATTAAACCAAGCTCCAAGAGAAAACAAGTAAATCCTCAGTGGTGCATGGTTAAATTCAAGTAAAAAGGTCATTATCTAAGTGAACTCTAGTGACCTGAAAAGATTAGGAAAATTAAGCAGGATCTGAATCAAAGTTTACATGTCAAAAGACATGCACTGTTTAGAAGCAAAGGCAAATGGGGAGTTGAGCGGGAGGGGAATGGGGATGTGGAGAGTTAGTAAGAAGCCAGATGCGTTTAACTTCTCAAAGAAGCGAATAGTTGAAATGTCATTCTGCAAGCTTGCAGCATTTTTAGCTTTTACACATCTGTATGAGATGGCATGTTATACACTTAGGAGATTCTTCTACTGTTGTTTACTTTTCTCTTCTGAAATGAGAACAGAGTCAAAGCAAAGGGACTATTGTCTGGGGAGTTAACTTTTTAAGTTTTCTCTACAAACTGTTTTTGTTCCCCGTCAGTTCTGAGTAGGGCTTTGATTTCACTCTGAGTTACTAATGGCCAACTCATTTTACTTCTTGAACAATGACAACCCAATGACAACTGTATAATCAATTTCTGAATAAACTCTGGCCCCACAAATACAATAAATGGAAAACAATTTTGCTGCTTTCTTTTCTTTACCTCTGGTGCATTTAGTCTGGAGGGAAAACACTTCTTGTAAACTGAAAGACAATGATTTTTCCACCTTATAATCTAGGAAGAAAAACACTGATATTGATCATGACTCATATTGATCATGAGAATTTAAATCCTCCAACAAATTTAAACTGATTTCCTGAGAATATATAATCATAAGCCTTCCATAATAGAAGAGACCTCCTATTTCTGATCCATAATTTCTCCCTGACTGATTGCACATATTTCTACAGCTTCTACTAACATCTAAACGGTGATGACTCCATAATTTTTCTTCCTGTCATTCATTTGCAGAATTATAGTTTCCTACAGGGTATTTCCACACCACTCATATGTCTCACAAATATTCCAAACATTAAAAAATCCCACAAGGCATGCATTTTAGGCCTTATAAAATCCTTAGCCCTGACCTCCTACTTACACCACCTGTCAATACTACATTTTGAGTGATGTTATCCAGTTATAACACTGACACCAAAGCTGTAAACACAAGACCATCTTTCACTTCTTTCTCTCTGACCTTCTCCACTCATCACATCTATCTATTCACCAGACTCCATAAATTGTATTACAAAAATATCTCTAAAATCCTAGCTCTCTTCTTTAAACCCTCTTTCTGACAATGTCTGAAAGTCTTTACCGGCTTTGACTCCTGACACCGGCCTCCTCTGCACCCTGTCCTTCTTCATCGACTCCTGAAAAATACGTCACTCTTCTGCTTAAAACCCTTGGTCTCTAATTGCCACAGAATAGATCCAGATTCAGTAAAACCACACTCTCCAGGCTTGCCTAGGTGCCCACTATAATAACTGTTCAGAGTGGAGATCATGCCTCCCTGACTTTGCAAACTGCTCCCTAAACCTCCAAACCCAGGTCCCCACCACTTCTGCTGCCACTCCTCATTATCACATCTGTGATAATCTCTGGATTAATGTCTCAAAATGCCACATTTTATTTGAAATGATTTGTTTGTGTGTTTGATGTTCATACTGTGTATATACTCCAAAACAACTGATAATACTATCCTTTTCTCTTGCAGGGTCCCTGAAATAGCAGATATTTATTGATTGTTTGGAGAATTGAACTCAACAGAGTACAATTTTAAAAATTCCATGTTTTTTTATTCTTTGTAAAGCATCTAAGATTTCCTCAAGCATAGGTTAGGTTCCTCAGCTTTTGTGCTTAAATATCATCTTGTTCATAATGTCTATAATATAATGTGAGCTTTGAATTTTAATTTATACATTTATATATTTATTTTTCAACTTATGAATGAAGAGAGGGGTTTTGTACATATGGACTAGTTAAATAACATTTCTTTCAATAAATACCACTTGCTAGGTATTAAATAATTTTTTGCATCATTGAAATAATACCCTGAAGTGTATCAGTGAAGAGGGCTTTCTATAAGTTAAGCTCAAACGTGAAATTTTAGAATCCATCTCTAAACCCTTTATGCTGATACTGCTATCTTGACTTTTTTTGTCCATTACCTTATAGATGATGTTACCTAATCTACTCATCTTGCAAATTGCAGGTGTTGATGAAGCATATCCATTTTAATTGAACTGTTAACCCATGGGAGAATTTCACTTATTTTTTTAATGACATTTATGTTTTTAGATTATTTAGTGCCTTTGATTATTTAGAAGAACCCCATATGATTTATCAAGTAAAATGACATGATTAATGTTGTACATTATCCTTTATTTAACATGATTTTACAAGTGGAAAGGAGCATCTGGATTTAATCACAAAATTACATTGAGCATCAGTGGCACATGTAAAGCAGCTCAGACTAGTGCTGGGTATACCGTTTCTCTTGTGATTAAAGAAATCTATTGGCTATTCAAATTTTATGAAGACTGTCACCTTTTTAGCCACTTTTCAGAAATTAACAAAGGTAGGAATAAGCACAGTTAAACATGGTTCAAGAGATTAAGGAATTCTTATCATTTTATTTTATTTTAATTATTTTTACACATAGTCTTCAATTTCACTAGTAGAGAACTTTTCTATAACTTTCTTAGGAAAGCGAAGACCATGGTGATCCTCTTAAGTCACCACAATGTTGACCTTACCCGGCCCAGGCTCTCCAGCTTCTCTCCCTGCAGCCTTTAGATTTGTGTTGTTGTTGCTGTTGTTGTTGTTTTTATTTCAAAACATTAAGAGGGTACAAATGTGTTTGTTACATGGATATCTTGTATAGTTCTTAAATTGGGGCTTTTAGTGTGCCTGTCATCATAATAATGTCCATTGTACCTGATACTTTTTACTCCTCATACCTCTTAACCCCCTATTCTTGATTTTTGGTTTCCAATGTCCTTTACATCTCCTTGTGCCTGTGTGTGCCCATCTTTTAGCTCCCAATTATTAGTGAGTACATATGATGTTTGTTTTTCCATTCCTGAGATACTTCACTTAGGAAGTAAGTTCCATCCACTGGAGACCATTTGCTACAAAAGACACCCATCAAACATATGAAAAAAAAATGTTTAATATCACTAATCATCAGGGACATGCAAATTAAAACCACAATAAGATACCACTTCACCCCTATCAAAATGGCCATTATTAAAAATTCAGAAAACAATAGATGCTGGTGTGGATGTGGAGAGAAAGAAACATTTACTTTTTGGTTTTATATATGTTACCTGGAATTCTATTTAAAGACATACAACTATTGCTGGAAGTGCCTTAAAAGAACATTTCTAAGTCCATGTTAGGTTATAAATCCTCAGATAAATGAAGAAATTTGCTGTACAAGTAAGAAGACAGTCTTTAGAGTGAGATTTGTATTAGCTCATTTATCATATTTATCAGCTGAGAGATCACAAGTATATTACTTAAAATTCCATGGTTGCTTTTTTGGGAAAAAATAGCAAAATTATATATAACTCACATGATTCTTGTGGTGATTAAATGAGATGTTCATAAGGTGCATTGAGTATCATGTCTAGCAAATATTAAGTGTTTCAAAACAAATGCCTTAAGTGGGGCAAAGATCAAAGGGATGAGTTAAAAGTTGTATGTGGAAAGAATACTTCTCACATTCAATTCTGCTTGCATAGCATTTGCTTTGGCCTACAGGTTAAGGTATATAATATAGGCTTTAAAGAAATGGAGTGGTATGCTTGAGAAAGACACAGAATTTCAGATGGTGAATTGGTATGCCAAATGAGTTTTCCTTATTCTTGCATTGATCAAATGCCATGACTGCTTCTCCTCTTTTATGTAAGGAAAAGTAATCTTGCCAGTCTATATGCCTCTCATCTTTTAGAGAGATTGAAGATGATAAAACAGTCTGCTACAAAAAATGGGGATTAAGAAAATAGGAAAGAGTGGATAGTATGCCCATATACGTCCACACCTTATGGAAGTAAAACAGTCAATAGAAGTGATTGAAGAAATAGTCCAGAAAATTTTGAGATTTTGTATGACAAGAGTTTATATGTAAAAAAAATCAGTGAAACTGACTCATTTACTAGGAGTTACACAGGTAAAGAACAGATTAAATAATGAAGAAGATATAAAAAGAAAGAAGGAAATAATAGAAGAAAAATTTCAGATCAAAGAAAGACAAAAACCTTTTTGGGTCATTCAGCCATATGAGTCACATGAATGACTCTTTCTTTTTTTTAATATTCCCACCTAGGCATGACCTTTCAGTATACCCAGAGCAAAGAAAGAATTTTGAAATATTTCAAAAGAATACTAATCCTTTTCCATTTATATTGTTTGTATATATCATTTTCATGTCTATAACTTTTTTCACAGTTTTTTTTTCCCACGACTTTGCAATTGTGAATTGTGCTGCTATAAACATTCGAGTGCAGGTGTCTTTTTTTATAGAGTGTCTTTTGTTTGTTAAGACTTATTATTTTTTTTTCATTTTCCTTTTTTTTCTTTATTGAAGTATACTTTACATATCATGCCTTTACTCCATTTTAAGTGTACAATTAAATGATTTTCAGTGAATTTACCAAGATGTACAATTAATCACATAAATCAGTTTTAGAGGAATTCCTTTCCCCTATTGAGACCTCTAATTCC
>CAUYRT010020412.1:0-18260 GCA_963574885.1 Lepilemur ruficaudatus
TATTCCTCAGTTCCCTACGAGAAGGGCTTTGCTTTACTTTTTTACCTTGAACAACTTCTTGGAGGACCAGGTAAGTAGTTGGCATTTTATGTTTTGTTTTGTTTTTTGAGGGCAATGCAAAGAACAAGGAAGAATTAACAAGCTTGTTTTTGCTCCCTTTTATACTTCCAATTCATTCTGTGTATACCTGTAAAGAAATCTTTAGATCATTTTTCTAATGTTATCTCTCCACTTAAAACCTTGAATAACCACTGAATTCTAAATTATTCTGCTTAACTAAAAAAGAAATCTCATCAGTATTTTTAAAATTAGGATAATAGTGTGTATTCACTGAAAAAATTTCTGTGGTGCAGACATTTATGAAAGTAACAAGTGAGAGTCCATCAACCTCTTTCCACTCGCAGGGGTAACCCTGTTGGCAGTTTGGTGTGTGTGGCTCCAGATCATTTTTTAAGTGTTCATGAACAAGACACAAATACATATATATCGTGATTTTAATTATGAAAAATGGATCATACTATATATTCTGCGTTTGCTTTTTGTTTTCTCGCTCAATATTTCACATACATCCTTCTATGTCAGAAAATATAAATCTGCCTCCTACTTTGCAATGCCATCATAATACACTGAGTTTATGTGCCCCTCCCCTGTGGATGGGCATTGAGGTGTCCTCTTTTGCTGATGGGCTTTGGAGGCTCTCCCTCACTTGCATCTGTTTTCCTTCTTTCTAGTCATACAAGCGTTATTGCTTTTAAAACTTGTGTATTTCTTTTCTGTCTCTTCATCTATCATCTCCTTACCTGTAATTAGGATTCTCTTCTCCCTTCCACCAAATTACATACATTCTTCCTTCAAGGCCCTACTTAAATCCTACCTCCATTTCTGAACATTTACTATGAAAAACCTGTTCTTTGAATGTTTTCTATTCTCTGGGCTTAATAGTATAATAATGCCAAGCACAAAAAATGTCAAATAATTACCCTTCTACAAATTGATTTCTTTCTTTTTAAATATTTTACTCTTAGAGGTTTTCCTAGGATTCCTAAAGGCCTATGTTGAGAAATTTTCTTACAAGAGCATAACCACTGATGATTGGAAGGATTTCCTGTATTCCCACTTTAAAGATAAGGTTGGATTAAAAGCTTCTTTATTTTTCATGGCCAGTATATCTTTATTTGTTGACTTATTTATTAAGCCAACTTGAATTACTTAATAGTAGTATTGGTTCAGAATTTGTTGTAAGACTCAATTTTTCATTGCATTTTTTCCCATTTAAAATGTGATCTCGGCCAGGCACAGTGGCTCACACCTGTAATCCTAGCACTCTGGGAGGCTGAGGCAGGAGGATCACTTGAGCCCAGGAGTTTGAGGTTGCTGTGAGCTAGACCGATGCCACGGCACTCTACCCTGGGCAAGAGCGCAAGACTCTGTCTCAAAAAAAAAAAAGTGATCTCAACCACATAAACGAACAGGTAGAATTTTCCTAATGCAGAGAGATCCTCAAGTAGTATGGTTCGGAAGTTTACCTTTTGTTTGTGCTTAATTTTCCTATTTTAATTTAACAGCACTGGTGATGAATATAAATTTATTTTACAAGAGAGACTTAGATGAGGTGATGGATATGTTAATTAGCTTGATTTTGTATATATTATATACATATATCAAAACATTATACCTCATAAATATACATAATTATGAGCTGTCAATTAAAAATAATATTAATTTAAAAAATTAAGGATTTAGAAATTATCTTGATATGGCAGAGTAGACACAATTCTAGATCTGAGGACTTAAAAGTTTGCCTTAATTTTTTTTTTCAACAGAAAAGGTCATTCTGTAGCAAACTGGGTATTCTAACTGTTCACAGGTTGATATTCTCAATCAAGTTGATTGGAATGCCTGGCTTTACTCTCCTGGACTGCCTCCCATAAAACCCAGGTTAGTACTTACTTGCTAATGCTTTCCTTCTCATTCTCTTAAACCCTAGAGCTCCCTCCCATATCTGAAAAGATCCTATGACTTCTTTAAGCTATTACTAGATAGTGATGAGAGCAGAGTTCTTAGGTATTTGGACCTTAACCCTGAGGCCAAAAGAGTAATTTCCATGTTTTATGACTATAAATTAGTTATTCATTGCAAGTAATTATTGAGTGCTTCCTTTCTGCACAAGGATGGTGAGAATAAGCTATTGTCTCTTCCTTCAAACTTTTGCAGTTTTCATTGCAAGTATGTGCGAGATTAAAAAAAAAACCCAAAAACTTTTGCAATAAAAAAATAACATTTTATAAGTATTTATAAGTATTATAAGTATTTATAAGTATTATATTAATCATTATAATAGTGTTGTAAATTACTATCCTCATTTCCAGAGGAAGTAAATTAGGCTTAGCTAGGCAAAGTGTCCTGTGCAAGGTTGCAGAGTTGAGATTCAAACCCTAGCAGTCTTACCTCCTTCATTATACTGCCTTTTAAAGAAAACACCCTCCTCAAATCAGGGACCTGAACTCTGGTCTTCCACTGAGTTGTGTGAGGATTCTGACTATTGCATGTTCCAGCCTCTCGTTGCCTTTCCTTTGGATCACTGAAATTGCCTACCAACTACACTGACACTAAGCAGCCCAGTTTAATTGATGTACAGGGGAACAGCAGGAGATAAGATAGGAAACAAGATGAGTCCCGGTCAAGTTTGTTTGTAAAGCACCTTGAATCGCCAGGCTGAGAAAGCTTTGGTAGAGAAGTAATTAGGAATTTTGAGCATGGAAGAGATGTGGTCAGAGCTCCCCATTAACCAGGCAATGCTGGTTATCATAGACTGGGGGTGGGGAACAGGAGCTCAGACGCCAGGGAGGGATGATTACAGTAGAATTGTTTCAAATTTTGCTTTGGAAACAGGCAGATGGCACAAATTATCAATAAATCCTTTTAATGTCTAAAAAAAGGTATCACCAAAATAATACTTTAGGTTTTTTTTTAGCACTTCATATTTTAAGAAGTGCCAACATATATATTATCTCACTAATTCTTACAACAACCTCACTAGAGATAATAAGAGCCTGAAATAATGCAAGAGCAATAGGAAAAGAAAGGGACAACCGAGAGGACAGATGTTTTGGAGCTAGAATCTATTGGCAACTGATTGACCATGGTGAGCAAAGAAGAAATTAAAAATAAGTGAGCAGAGATGTAGTTGTTAAAGATGCAGCTCAATGCAACACACATTTGTTGAGGGTAGGCACTATTATGATGAATGATGAGTAAGGAACTCAGAGCAAATATGTTCTGTGTCAAGTATTTTTTTTAAATATCTATTAAGTGTTACAGGTAAGGAATCTATTTATTTTAATGGTCATGGATTTGGACATCAACCTAGAGATGAATTACAAAGAGGAATACAAGACGTAGAGTTTAGAACCTTAGAGGATCTCCCTTTGAGAGCTAGGAGAAAGGAAATATACCAATAAAATAAATTAAAAACCAAAAGGAGCTTTCAAACGTTAGTTCATTGTTAAGGAAGCTGTGGGAAGAAATAATGTAAAAGTAGCAGAGTGGTCAGCAGAATGGTGTGCGGTTCCATTATGGGGGAAGAAGGAGCCTGGGGAAAACAGCTTGGAACTTGAAGTCAGGAGTCTTTCCTATGCCAAAGACAGTTGCAGGAGATTAAGGAGTGAAGAAGCCTCTGGCCATTGCTTTTAAAATCAAGGAAATCTGGGAGAAAAGTGAGTTCTTAAAAGGTGTTTCTTTGATATTACCATTGCTAGAGGATCTTTTTTGGGCCTTGGTTCCTTCTAGATCCCTTAAGATTGTTTCCAGGCAATACCAACATGCTGGATGAACCCTGGAATCATTCATATGCCAAGGAGGCCATAAAGAGAGAATATCTTGGAAAATCTCAAACCACAGGAAATATTTTGATCCATTCCAGCACAGAACATTGGCTTCCAAGTCCCTCTGTTTTTACAGTGCTCTCGTCGTTTGTATGTGTATTTAAATAGCACTCGAGACCATCCACTGTTCTCCATGTCCACCACCACCACTCAGGTTCAATCTCACATCATGTCCTGCTGGGAAACTGCTCTGGCCTCCAGACTGTGCACTTGAGTCTGCTCCAGCCCTCCTTCCAGCCATTCTCCACACTAAGGCTAGAGTAAACCTTTAAAAATATAAATTGTCATGTCATCCTCCTGCTTAGCAATCTCCACTGGCATCCCGTTGCTCCCAGTCTAAGACAAAATTCTTTAGTGGTTACTACAGGCTCCTAACACTCTAGCTCCCTTTGCTTTAGTCATACTGGCAGTTTTGGGGTCTCTCAAACTCTCCGTACCTCCTCTAATATGGTACCTGAGCACGCTGTTTCCTCAACCTGCAGCGCCCCTTGCATAGTTAATTTCAGTCTCAGCTCAAGAACCACTTCCTCGTGGAAGCATTTCTTGACATATCTTCCCAGGTAAGATCTCTCGCACTAGGGCTTCTTGATTGGTGATGCTATATCGCCCTTCATAGAGGTTGCCGCAGTTCTAATTTTACATTTATTTGTGCGATTATATTAAAGTCTGTCTTCCTCACTGTGCTGTAAGTACCACGAGAGCAAGGCTCATATCTGGTTTTGCTAATTACTTTGCTTAGGACTTTGCCATCATAGGGGTTGCTTCTCTTCCCTGGATTAATCTTTAACTTAGTTCTTTTAATTATACTGAGAAGGAAGTTTGAGGACACTAAGAAACAAAACAGCCAAAGGTTTTCCACTGTCCTATTGTTTAAGAAATCAATGCTAGTAATGTTCTAATCGAAGGTGACTCACTGCCTGAGCAGTCAAGGGCCTCTGGTCCCACCTGTTCTTCAGGGCAAACAAAATGGCTTGCCTGCCAGCCACAGCCTGACTACTTCACAAAAATAAACCAGCAGCTGCTTCAAAGGAGGGAGTGGCATCAACCTCTTCCTTCCTAGGGAACAAACCAGGAGTCCCAGTCATGGCTCTCTTTAAGGAAGGTTCATTGCTAACTTCTAATTGAAACACACTTCATTTAGACCTCAGGGGCAAGTGCCTCTCTGTTCTCTAAAGCAAACACTTCACAGCAAGCAAGCATTATTTGTGGACAAAGAGGGATGTTTTGCAAGAATTTTGCACACATTACATGTTCTTTTCCATTGTTGCAAAATATACAATTTATTGCTTTTCTAAGTTGAGAATACACAAATATTGGTGCAACTTGCTTTGCTTAAGATCACAGTGTGTTAATTTCACTTCCTTCTAAAAAGAAAGGAATGAAATCAGCACGCGATGATTTCAGACTTTCTCAGAGGTCTAGCATCTAGAGCAGTGCCTATCATATAGCAAGTGCTTGCAGGTTTTGTTAGGATGATTAGATGGTTAGGACAACATCGTATTGTCTTGAGTGCCTAGAACGGTTCCTGTCATAGAGTAGACACAAAATACGCTCAGCTGATTCCAGCTACTTTAACATATACCACTGGAGCATAAGACAGTCTTTTGCTGAGATGCTCTGGCATTCTCTCTGAAGGATAGACAGTTGTTTCATTAATATGGTATCCACTTGGATTTGTGAGTTTTTAGATGACGCCAGTAATATGTAAGTCAGGTAAAAGATTTCCTATTCCCATCACTTTGGAGTTCTTTATTTAAAAGAAACTTTGAAATTTAAGTATATTCTATAGCTTTAAAACTGTATTAATGCAAAAGCATGTGCATTTTTATAAAATTTAACCTTTAACATTTTTTATATTTGCAGTTATGATATGACTCTGACAAATGCTTGTATTGCCTTAAGTCAAAGATGGATTACTGTGAGTAGTAACGTGATTTTTTTTTATTCCTTTTTGAATTGTACAGATATGTCTCTACTCATGAAAAGGGGAGGTGGGTACTTTAAATCATGAACAGTAGTATTTGGAAAAGCTATTTGAAAGTCAAGTTTATCTAAGGTGACACTGTATCGAGCCTCAATGTAGAAAATTAAGTTTCATGGGGGAAAAAAATAGATCTTAACAGCATTAATTCTTTTTCTTACCTCTTTTCAACTCTTAAAACAGTATGCAAAAAGTATTTGCATTTTACCTTTCTTCTTTTCCTCATAAGTCATTAATAACATACTACTTCAAATATAGCAATTGCACACACCAGGTAAATCTGAAACGATCTTGGGTGACTGACCACTAATGCCAACTATCAGTTGGGAAGAATTGAGGCACTTTTGCTCTGTCAGTAACTTTGTTCACTTCTATGCTATGAAGCTTCTTAAAGAGGAGCTTCTTCATGTATATTCTAAAACAGCCCTTAGAGAAACCAGAGTAAGGGTGTGTCCTGGATAATTCTTTAATGGGAAATAACAGAAAATTTAGGAATAATTTTATTCTTAGATTATTTGCAACAAATTGAGATGTTGCCTTTTGAAACTTGATTCTAAAATTTGCTTGACCCATATTTCTTAGCATCCTTCTGTATATCAAATGCTGTGTCACACCCTGTGAAAGGTACAGAGATGCACTTACCTTTGAAACATCTATAGTTTAATTAAAGAAATTAGATTCATACAGACATAACTAATGCTAAACAGGAAGTGACAAGCAGCCTGAGGAAGATACAGATGAGATAATAAGAAAGTGGACAAAAGGGGCCATTGTGGTACCTCCCCCTGGGGGTGGAAGAATTGGAATTGGCTGCAGCAGCCGGGAGAGCTTCTTGCAGGAGAGGATAGCTCAGCCAGGTTCCAGTGTGGTTTGGACATGGATGACTTGGAGGAGGACATTCTGGGTGGGAGGGACAGTGTTTAAACAAAGGTTTTTATTAAAAGCAACAACAAAACTTAATGTTTATAGAAATTTTTTTCTTCTGGCCCTCCTCTTTCATCAATTTACCTATTATTTGCTGGGTGTGGGGTAGCATGCACCTGTAGTCCCAGCAATCTGGGAGGCCAAGACAGTAGGATCGCTGAGCTCAGTAGTTCGGGACCAGCCTGGGCAAAATATTGAGACCCTGTATCTACAAAAAATAGAAAAAATTAGCCAGGCTGGTGGCACATGCCTGTAGTCTCAGCTACTCAGGAGGCTGAAGCAGAAGGATCGCTTGAGCCCAGGAGTTTGAGGCTGCGGTGAGCTATGATCACATGACTGCACTCCAGCCTGGGTGATAGAGCAAGACTCTGTCTCTCAATGTAAAAGAATAAAATACAAACATCTTTTTGTAGACTCTTACAACATCATAACAAAGGTAGAGCATTACTAACTACTATTTAGATCTAAGGTCAACTTTGCTGGTGGGTTTTTTTTTTTTTTAAATATTTGGAAGTAAAAAACTCTAAGTAGCTACATATCAGAGAAGTAGGCTGGTTGTGTACACATGTACAACTGCCGATACTTTGCCCGGAGCAGGGTTGAGTCCTGACTGGAGGAGTGGTTTAATTATGTGCTCCTTCTAGAAAGGCTAGATTTTTTCCATCCAAGAAGAGAAGTCTGGTAAACACATCTTGCCACAAATAATGCTTTACTCTTCTACCTGTGTCGTGAGCTTTGTTTTGTGTAGTTCACAAACTTGTCATGGAGAAAAAAGCATGAGAGATAGCTGCAGAAAGCAGATTTCTTAACAGCAATGTGTGTGAGAACCCTCTGTTTCCATTTGAAAAATGTCTCCTAGTTTACTTGGTGCTACTGATTGCTGCTCCAGTATTCCTTTGGGCCCAGCAGCTGAGGTGGATAATTATCAGATGTTCAAGATCAGTGGGAACAGCCAGTGCTGGGAACAGATTAAGGACATTGTAATCACTACTGTACTCTTCTTTGTGTATTTTATTTCTCACTTATTTATCTTAAATATGAAATGAAGGCAAAGGAATATTTATATACAACATATTTGGCAAGGTATAAAAATCAAAATCAATTACAAAACCATACCTATGTGCCCCACCACAAGTGTAAGAAATAAAACCGTACTGGTACCTTTGGAGCACCCCTCCCCATCGCATGCCCCTTTTTACCCACCTTGCCGACCTATCAAGGTAGTCAGCACCCTGAATTTTGGTTTATCATTTCTTTGCTTTTTATGTTTTTACTACATATAAATATATCCTTAATTAATATACGGCTTGGATTTGCATGTTTTTGAGCAGAGAACTAAAGCTATAAATTCTGATCTTAAGGTGAAGTTCTAAAGGGAAAGGAAGTTTTGATATCAAGCACAGTTCTGAAAGGAGGGAAGATGTAAAATAAATATTTCCTTTAAAGGATATATATATATGAGCATTAAATTCTTTGGAAAGATATACAGGCACTATTAATACTGGTTACTAAGGAGTAGGAGACAGGGAGCAAAACCAAAGGAATTTTTCATTCTGTCCTACTTGATTTTTTTTATCATTTGCATATATTTCTTTTAAAATTAAAAAAAAAAAACAAAACCTAGTTTAAAAGAATTTAAAACTAGTTTTAAAAGATTTAAACATACTTATTTTGATAGGCTTTATTTAATGTTCTTTAATCATATTCTCAAAGATTTTTGGCGGTAAATCCCAATTTGGAAAGTACAGACTCACTTCTTTTTCCCAGGTGATTTCCAAGATTAAGTGGGGAAAATAGAATGTGCGGGGATGGAGCGAAGCATCAGTTTGTGGCCTTATCCATAGACTAGTGTGAGTTTTAAAAGAATGTACAATTTGTTGCTTTACCCACATTTTTGAATTGGCCTATAAATCAGTTGACATGCATTTTAGAACATTTCTTTGGAAATCTCCGTATCTTGAATGGTACAAAGGATATCAAAAGTTTCCTCCACTCTTAATTGTCTACTTTTTCTTAAGTAAGAGAGATTTTAGGAGTCATATCGGCTTTTTTTAAGTTACAGTAACTCAGTCTCTGGGTTATGGAAGCCGCTCAGGCTTAAATTTATTTTGTACAATCTTGTACATCTATGTATTTCTGTCTTTTTAAAATTTTTACTTAAAAATAAAAAAAGTCAGGTAAACCAATAAAATATTAATTTGTACACAAACAGAAATAACCAGGTAACATTTATTTTAGGCCAAAGAGGAAGATTTAAATTCATTCAACGCCACAGACCTGAAAGACCTCTCTTCTCATCAGTTGAATGAGTTTTTAGCTCAGCTGCTCCAGAAAGTAAGTACTAGCTCAAAACAGTAGAAATGAAAACGGACAGGAAGACACAGCTTTTACATTATACCCAACCTGGGAAAAAGTATTAACCTGGAAACTACCAGAAAAATATAATGTCTGGAATTTCAAAAATTCATTCATTTCTTTAAAAAACATTTATCGAATGCTTAGTATGTTTCATATTGTGCTAACCATAGAGATGTAAGAAAGAAATAGCTTGTCCTGGAAAAGCTTATCATCTAGTGGAAGGGGAACATGTGCAAAAGTTAGCAATGAAAGGAGGTACAGTTTAAGTAACAGTTGGACAAACTTCGTTAGTGAAGGACTCTCTTCCAACTCGAGTCATCGAGGAATGAGTTTGGAGGAGACTTGATTTGAGCAGAGCAGTGTTAGTAGGGAGGTCGACATTCAAGTTGGAGCCAGAGCAGCAAGTGCTGGAAATCGCCCAGTGTGGCCGGAGTGGGCAGCAGCGCTGGGTGCGGGTCAATGAGGGTAATTACTAGAAAGGCTGGTGACATCAGATGTGATGACTCTTGGATGCTAAGCTGAGAATGTTAGATTCTATTCTGGTCAGTAGGGAGGGATTTAAAAATTTCAACAGGAGAATCCTGTGATGAAATGGCAGGATGGTGGGTTATGAAAACCAATGGACATGCAGGCTGCATAGTGGTGCGGTTGGTTGGGAGACTCGCAGGAGGACAGGACGTGAGGGGGTGAGCTGGCGGGAGGAGAGCACAGGACAGAGGAGAGAGAGGTTACACAGGATGAGACCACAGGCCTCCGTGACTGACTGGATTTGGGGTTAACCGGAAAGAGTCCAAGCAGATTTTAAGGTTTCAAATCCAGGTAATAAAAACAACCTATGAAACTGACAGGACGTGCTGCATTTTGGGAAGGAGGTAATGACTGGGTGTGTAAGAATCACATGAAAGGGAACTCTTCAGTCTAAGGACCTAGAGAGGGATGGAGAAGATTTGGATCAGAGTTTCCTGTGCAATTGATGCAAAAGTGAGGAATGAGATTCTGAGGCCACAGGGCACGGTTTCATAAATGCACTGCTGTGGCCTAGGACCATGAAGAGAGAAAACGTGACGGGAGGACTCAGGAATGGGCATGGCAAAACCTGGGGAAGGTCGGGGAGACTCGGGGGTGACCTTAACTGGTCGGCCTACCAGGGTGGACTTGGAGTTGCGTGTGTCCGTAAGAGGCTAATGGACTGAATAATCGGGATGGGGCTGGCACTTCCTGGGAGCAGAGATGGTGAGTGTGTGGATGAGGCTCTGGTCAGAGAAGGGGCCGCGGCTGGAGAGGAGAGTTACCCCCTCTCTATTGATGCCTCTGCCTATACTCTGCAGGCACCTCAAACTCTGCTCATCCAAACTGAACTCATCTTTCTCTGCTTCACCTAAACCTGTTCTCCCTTTAAGCATGGGTTAAGATGGGCAGAAGAGGTTTCTAAACCCCCTGAAATTATATGTAGAAAGTTGTATTTATATGGTATCTGTACTTTTTCCCCTAGGAAAAGGGTCCATATTATTCATCAGATTCTCAAAGGGGTCTATAATATAAAAATTAAAGAACTGCTACTTTGTAGGGATGTAGATAATTTAAAAGGGATTCCAAAGGAAATATAGAAAGATAAAGCCGGGGGGATCAGTGAGGAAAAAATTAAGGAGCCGCGATTTAATCTAGAGAGTGGAATAAGTTTAAGATATATAAGGTGTAGAAAATAACTTTAAAAACTCTAGGAAGAGTCTGAAAGATATTTCTTATGTGTTAAAAATAAAAAGTCTAGGGAGAGTAATTCTCATTTAATTCTCCAAGTAAATCGTCCCTGTGCTCCCAGTAGAATATCCTTACCCAGAGTAAGTTTGCACAAACTTTACTTTAGTGTGCATGTTTCTTTTATTTTTACCTAACTTATTTCTACATTATAAAATACGTAGGATTTTAATCTGGCTAAGAATTTCTCTCTAGCTCCTTTCTTCCCAGGAATGCTGTTGAAATGATACGTCATGCTTCTTTATTTTGCTCTTAGGCACCTCTCCCATTGGGGCACATAAAGCGAATGCAAGAGGTGTACAACTTCAATGCCATTAACAATTCTGAAATACGATTCAGGTACATCATTTTAACTTGTCTCTGTGGAAGAAAGCAGAAAACGAGTTTGAAAGGTGGAGAAAGGGAAAGCAGAGTATGAGATGTACAGGAGTCTTGAGAGAGCCTCGTCGAATTTACTGCTTTCATATAAATAATGATGGCGGTATTTAAGGGATAGTTGCAATATGTGTAAGATGGTAATAGTAATCTCTTTGTTAGACATTGTCTAAACCTCTCTTGCCTAAAAAAAAAATCAGAATTCAGTGGTAAATAGGTTTTCTTCTACAACCAGCCAAATCAACTCTGAAATGAGAATAGTCAGCAATCTTTGATTCTGTTGTGTGTTAATCTTTCTTAATTCAAATTTGTAGTGTGAGGCTTAAAGCAAAGTTTAATTCTTTCCTTCAGAAATTGCATTTGTAAGGGTACGTGAGCACCTACATAATCCAAACCTTTTAGGATGATGATTTTCTAGAACCAACTCCTCTTCCTTCTCTTCTCCAATTATTTAATTGTATATATAAGGATTCAAGAGTCTCAGCATAAAGTCACAATATAAAGTGGTGTACAGTATGACTATAATGGGATTATTCATCATTACAGAAGTAACATTCAGATATACCTATCATGTCCTGCCCCCTCCTCATTTTCTACCCCATGCCCCCTAAAAATCCTTTCAGATGGTTACGGCTCTGCATTCAGTCCAAGTGGGAGGCAGCCATTCCTTTGGCTCTAAAGATGGCGACTGAACAAGGAAGAATGAAGTTTACACGACCCTTATTCAAGTAAGAACCAGATCAAACTGTGCTTGGAATTTATATAAGAAATGGGAAGAAAAATCTTAAATGTTTTTGTTGTTGTTAAAATTCTTTATAAAATGCAGTCTGGGCCGGGCGCGGTGGCTCACGCCTGTAATCCTAGCACTCTGGGAGGCCAAGGTGGAAGGATCGCTCAAGGTCAGAAGTTTGAAACCAGCCTGAGCAAGAGCGAGACCCCGTCTCTACTAAAAATAGAAAGAAATTACTTGGACAACTAAAAATATACAGAAAAAATTAGCTGGGCATGGTGGCTCATGCCTGTAGTCCCAGCTACTCGGGAGGCTGAGGCAGGAGGATCCCTTGAGCCCAGGAGTTTGAGGTTGCTGTGAGCTAGGCTGACGCCATGGCACTCTAGCCTGGGCTACAGAGTGAGACTCTGTCTCAAGAAAAGAAAAAAAAATGCAGTCTATATAATATTTTTTTAATTTGCTAAAGTTTATAATTTTGGAATAAGAATTCATACTTCTAAATATTTAAAATATGAGTTAATTGCATTAGCTTTTTTAGACGCATTATATATGGATTACCTATAATGGGCCAAATAGGGTTAGACTCTGATGAAAAGAAAATCTATCAAAGACAGTTTTATATACACAGAAAGATTTTCTTAAGTAAGTAGAAGATAATTGGTGGGTTGGTATGGACAAGAAAAAGAGTCTGGAATTAAATGCAAGGAGACATGAGCAGATAAAATAAAATCTTTTTGATTCAGATGTTTCAAAGAGGTGGAAGAGTAAGTTGCTTGACATATAATGAAAGAATGCTTGGTAAAAGGGTAAAAGGCTGTATCTTGGGAAGAAGATACAATTTAAGAGCAACTCAGTGAAGTTCTTTGAATGGATTTGGCCTGAATTCTGGAAAGAAGAAATCATGACATAAATGTCCATGATTAATCTGTTTGCTTTTCATTTACTTCACAAATATAATAAAATTTGGCAAAACAAGTTATTATCCATTTTGTTAATGTGCCTACAAAACAATTTTTAAGTATTTCAAAATTCATTTTATATGCTTTCCATACTTAAAACCCATCTAGCTTTGAATTGAGTATACTTTAAGAATATACCTTTTGTGGGAAAAATAAATATTTCCATCTTACAATTTATAAATAGTAGTTATATTAAAAACGACTAATTCCGCCTTTTGTTTGATGAGTCCTATTTATTTGATGTGCCATCATTATTTCACTATGGTCAGTGTTTTTACTCTCAATTTAATTATTTGAAGTTTTCAGAAATTCTTTATAAATCTGATAATTTTATTCTCTTAAAATCTTGATTAAAAAATAAACTTTAAAAAGCAAGTTTTAAAAACAACAAAGTCTCTGAGGTGTCACAGGACCGATACTAAGGCAGTGAGTAGGTGAGCAGACACTGTTCACATAATACTCCTGTGCTGCTTGGTAAACAGCCACTGTCCCAGACACTCCGGCCCTTCCCTGTAACTCCCTCCAAAGTATCTGTGATCTGCCAGTGGAAGGGTCAATCTCTGGGACAGAAGGGGACCCCTGGGACCCCGGAGCAGGGCCATAGCCATCCGACTGGCTGGGATTGGTGCCTTAATGTGGTGATAATTGGCTACCACCCCTGCCGGCATCCTTTCATTTAATCACAGGTATTGACGTCCCTCCCTCTCTTCCCCTCTGTCTCTCTCACTCTTTCCTCTTCTTTTCTGTTTAAATTTTTTTTCAGGGATCTCGCTGCCTTTGACAAATCCCACGATCAAGCCATCCGCACCTACCAAGAGCACAAAGCCAGTATGCATCCCGTGACTGCCATGCTGGTGGGGAAAGATCTAAAAGTGGATTAAGGACCTGCCGATTGCTGATTTTAGAAACTTCTCTTTTTTAAATTGAATTTACAAAGAAATATAAAACTTCAGCTCGCCTTGTAATTGAAAATGTCTTCTTAGTTTGGGCTTTTTATTGTTTTATCAGTGATTTTACTAAAATAAAGCTGAGCTACCTTTTTTTTTTTTTTAAGAGTGACATGTTCTTTGTAAATTTTAGCGAAGTTTAATCTTTTGATTTACAAATTTAAATTTTTTTAATTAGCTTCCTATGAATTTTCTCCCTGTGTGATCACAAAATATGCCAACATATTACTTTACCGGATATGTTGTATAAGTCCTTTAATGTGAATCTGCTACAAACCAAAAATTCAACATGATTAGGGTTTTGCTTTTTAAATAAACTTAAACATGAACACTCGGTTGGATTTGCTTACCACCTGCCTGGAGGACATAGGATAAACTCCCTTACCAAAAGGTGCAACCTCTAGTGGGAACTGTCTGCTCCCCACTCCCGGATCCCTCCTGCTGATTCAATAGGTATGTCTGGGTCTCCCGTCCATCAGGGGTCAGATGCAGATGGCCACCCTGAACATGAGTACTCCCCCTCCCCCGACAGCCTGTTCAATGTTCAAAAACAATGCAACAACTTGAACCAAATAAAAGACGAGAACAAAGCACGCCTGTGAATGCAATGTAGTACCCCAGGGCACCTAGGCACACAGTGTAGGAACCACAGCTGTATTAGTTAGAATTCTTTGATTGCAAGTGACAGCAACCCAAATGACTGGAAGTCAAAAAGGAAAGAGGAAGATTATTTTAAAGATACGAGGTATAGGGAGTTTGTCAGAACCCATGGACAGACAGAAGGGGACTTGACACCCAGAATGGCAGCACCATCAGTACTTTTGTCCCTCATCTCTGCCCCTCTAGCCCACATTGTGCAGGCCGCAACCCTCTGGCTTTACTGTTGTAAATAGTGCTTACCGCACCGAGAGGCCATCTCGGTTCCAAAAACCCAGAGGGGAGACTGTGCAACTCAGGTTGGGTCCACCGCTGGCCAAACAAACTCTAGCCAAGAGGAATGAAGTCTTAGAGTGCGAGCATGGTCGTGGGGCTGTTATCACCACAGAGCCCTCCAAAGTGCTAACGCAGTGACCCAAGTCTTAAAATAGGAGTAAACACCTGAAATGGGCAGGTATCGAAGGGACAAATGCCTGTCCATACCTGGTATCCTGAGACTTCTCTTGCTCTCACTCTCCCTGGCAGTTCTGTCCTCTTGGACACTTTGCTACACCGCAGGGTGATTCTGTTTCTCCAGGCTGTGCTCTCACTTGTCTTCCTTGCCAGAAACACCAGAGAAGGTAGTGCAGCTCCAATCCCTGGTATATAATCTTGTTCTAAATGATTAGACTTTAGCAAATCCATGCACCCACATAATGCTTTTTAAGGCTTCTTCTGCCCTATGAGCTTATGAGACAAACTCTAAGCTAAGGTCATTTTTTGGTTATCAGTGATATTGAAGGGTAATTGGGGCAAGGGAGACAGACTTCAAGGGTGGTGTGGAAGGGCACCATGAAGAAGCTAGAGGGCGCTAAAGACAAACTTAGCCTACTGACTGGTTTTCCTAGGACCAGCTCAGTGGAGTTCGCATTTCTTCAGTTCAGCTAATAACCATATGCTGAGAGTCTTTGTGCCAAGTCAGACATACAAACAATTAATGAACAAAGACAAGTAATTTCTATATAATGCTAAAGAAGAGGTATGCTAAAGCAACCCAGAGAAGAGCTACTTAACCCAACCAAAGAGTTTAGAGAATGCTTCCTGGAGAAGAAAAGGCCTAAACTTAGACTTGAGGAATAGGAAATATGTAGCCACGCAAAGAAAGTTGGAAAGTGTATTCCAGGTCGAGAAGGAATAAGTAATTCTCTGCTGCACAGTGTCTAGGGCCTCAGTTTAGAATCCCCAAACAGCTGGGGGTGACTTACATCTCTGGGAGCTGGTATCATCTGGGAGCTTCTTTCCCCACATCTGATGTCTGGGCTGAGATTGTTCAAAAGCTGGGCTCAGCTGGGACTGTCAAGTGGAACACCGGTAGTTTGGAAGTAGCATACCTCTTCTTCAGCATTATATAGAAATTGTCTTTGTTCATCCGGTAGTTTGGATTTTCTTACAGTATGGTGAGGGGGTGCAGGATAAGCTGAACATCTTATTAGTTGTCTTTATGAGTCTGTATCCATCTCCAGACAGGAAGCACCGCGAAGGCAGGAGAGGTTTCTTACTTACATCATCCCCAGCACCTAGCACAGAGCTTGATAGGAAACATATGTTCAAGACATACTTGTTGAATGAGTGAATGAATGGAGGGAGCAGAAAGTTAATGTGGTTCATGTCTGTGGGCCTCGGTTTTCTCAGAGATGTAGGAGGTGAGGTCATCCTCTGAGAATTAGAGCAGGTGGATGCTGAGAAGTTTCCAAGGGAGGGGTGACGGTTTTGGAAACTCACTGCAGGGTGGGGCAAGTAAAAGGGCATTACCATGAATCTACGTGACCACAGGACCTTCTACCTGGGTGAACAGAGATGGCAGTTTCTTGTGATGACCCGGGAGACAAGTTTTGCCCTGAGTTGCACAGGTTTAGGGTTGCAAAGGAATTTCAAAGTGCCTAAGAAAGAGTAATCCAGGTGAGCCACTAGAGGACCAGCTTCCTGTGAAGGTAAGTGAGGAAGCTGGTGAGAAGTGGAGGGGTGGAGGGACTGATGGGAGGTCAGGTCCAAGGGCAGAGAGGCAAACTAAGGGGGGAGCTGGAAGGGTGTGGTCAGAAGGTGGGATATTGGAATTTAAGATTTCTTATGTGTATCAAATTCAGGTGATGACAAATTCCAGGTTGCAGTGGGGGGTGGGGTGGCTAAAGAACAGGTTTCAGTGAGGCTCAAGGAAGGGTAGCTTTTTATTTGTATGCTTCCCCCGAAGCTGTCAGAGAATGGGAGAGATTCTGGGTGCAGTTATGGGTGTTTTCTGTGAGCAACTGTGTCTCCCCAACAGAAATCTGATTTAGGGGAAACAGACTTTTCAGGATTTTTCTTTTTTTTTTCTTTTTTTCTTTTCCACTCAAATGTTTATTGCAGCACAATTCATAATTGCAAAGATGTGGAATCAACCCAAGTGCCCATCAATACATGAGTGGATTCATTTACTCTTCTATGAAAAAAATCTTGTTCCAATAAACTAAATGATCACTGTTAGGAACACAGTGAACCTAGCACACTAGAAGTTAGGTGTGCTGTGCCCCATGCTCGCCTCTAAGTGAAACTGCTCACATAACTATTTTTTGTTTTGTGTGAACCCACCAACACAAAGTGGGCCACGGTGGGCTCCTGACCTAAGAACAACCAACGACACTGGACAATGACACCAATGAGACCTGGTGTAAAAAGGTAAGCTGGCCCAGTTGGAGTCTCTTGGCAATTAGAGACTGGAAACAGGAGCTGAGGGTCATGATGAAGAAAAGAATATCAAAGGTACCAGCTCAAGTTATGAGGGAGCAGAGACTGTAAGTAAGCAAAAGCAGTGAATTAGAGAAGTTGGTGAGTAGAGGGAGAATGGAATTAGTGTAAAAAGAACTGAGTCACATGAGCCGGAGCCTAAAGATCCACCTTCTCCTCTTGGGGACCATCGTCCAACTTCTGCTCTTCATGAGGCCTGGGGGTGGTTTCTGGGGTGACATAGGGTTGCTGAGGTGGTTCCTGAGTTCCCAGGCACGCATCCTTAAAACAATGTCACATTGCTTGAGCTAACTTGTAGCTGTAGAGTCTTTTTATGTTTGTCCTCACTTGAGAGTCCTTGCAACTAAATAAGCCTAATTGGAACAACTAATTAAACCATTAACATTTGGTAAAAATAATGCACAATTTTAAACGTCTATTTCCCTGACCAAATCTGGGAATGTTTGACCCATTAAGCTTTAAAACTTCTGTACGAGGCCGGGCGCGGTGGCTCACGCCTGTAATCCTAGCACTCTGGGAGGCCAAGGCGGGTGGATTGCTCAAGGTCAGGAGTTCGAAACCAGCCTGAGCAAGAGCGAGATCCTGTCTCTACTAAAAATACAGAGAAATTAATTGGCCAACTAAAAATATATAGAAAAAATTAGCCGGGCATGGTGGCGCATGCCTGTAGTCCCAGCTACTCAGGAGGCTGAGGCAGGAGGATCCCTTGAGCCCAGGAGTTTGAGGTTGATGTGAGCTAGGCTGATGCCACGGCACTCTAGCCCGGGCAACAGAGTGAGACTCTGTCTCAAAAAAAAAAAAAAGAAAAAAGAATAAAACTTCTGTAAGTTTAATGTTGGTATGTATATTTACATATTAATTGGTATAATTTACATCAAATTTTATAGTTACTCATTTTTGTGAAGACATCATTATGCAAAGATACATATT
>CAUYRT010020413.1:0-66680 GCA_963574885.1 Lepilemur ruficaudatus
GCCCCTCCCCTTCACAGTGCTCACCACATCCCCCGGATGTGGGTCCACCTCCAACCCCCAAAATCCCCAGTGAACACCACCACCACTTAAGCACCAAAGTTTCAATCAGTCAATACCAATTTGATGGCGAGTACAAGTGGGGCCCATTCTTCCGGTCTTGTGTCACCTCACTTTGAATAATGGGCTTAAGCTTAATCCAGGATAATATAAGCAGTGTTAACTCACTGTCGTTTCTTAAAATTGAGTAATATTCCATTGTAAACATATACCAAATTTTAACAATCCACTCACGAATTGACGGGCACTTGGGTTGTTTCCACGACCTAGCAATAGTGAATTGTGCTGCCAAATATCTGAGCCATGTCCTTTTTTCCTGGTAAATTGATTGATGTAATCCAATTTTCTAAAATAAGTGAAAACACAACTGAACATTTGCCTGAATCTTCAATATTACAATCATGATGACACCATATAGATATTGTGCCAACACAGTATATCATTTGGAAACATAGCACAACTGCTTCTTATTTAAAAATTGGAAGATGCTTTCACAATTCCTGAAGTTATGTTTCAAATCAATCAGCATGTGAACAGTACATTTGGGACAAATGACAGCTCTAAACTTAACCCTACTATAAGACCATGAAAAATATTTTAAAAGTCCTCAATTTGGAAATGACTTAATGCATTTTATATTAGGTAAGAAGTAGTAGAAATTCCTAATTAGGAATGGCATCTGTTTATTTAACAATCTACATGAACAGGAACTATGGAAATACATCTGGCGCTCCAGTGAACATATAATAATCAGTGTACCCTGACTGTAAAGAAAAGCAGAAGTGAAACTGAAAGTACAGACTTGAAAGGGTAATTCGATTCATCTATTATCAACAAAAAGTCTTAGGCTTGCCAGCCTTCTGAAAATAGTATACTTGAAGAACGTTGCAGAATGTATGATGCTCAACTGCCGTCTGCTTCCCCATATTTGTTAGTTCCCTTGAAGTTTAGCGCTAGCATGTGACTAGTCTTGGCTGGTAAAATGAGATTAACAGGTGTATGTACCATTTACAGGTTTAGGAAGTAAAAATTCCACCCATGATTCTCCTATATCTCTTTCCTAATAATCAAGGATACTGCATGTTTCAGAGAGAGCTGCTGTAAAATGGCAGAGCCTCTGTCATCCTGGGCTACTGAGTAAAACTATGCAGACTAGAGTCTAGTCTGTGGATAATCTCACTATAAGGCACTGAGAATTAGGATTAATTTCTTACTATAGTAAAATCTAGCCCATTCTGATTAACCTTGAGCAACTACTAGATCCAATATTATATTTTATAAATTAAAAATATGAAAGTTTTCAAAATTTATAGTATAACCCATAATGAGAACATACATGAATTTTTGCCTTTAACTGTTTTTTTTCAACGTGGATGCAATTATGTGCTAAATATAAAGGACTAAATTCTAACGTATGAGTTTTACCTCAACCAGCACTCAGATCCTCATTTAGGTCATTACATTCGGCAAAATAGACATATTAATAACTATTATTATTTGTTACTGACACAGCGGGGAGCAAAAGCCTCAGACACGTAGCTTAATGAGCAAGGCCAGACAGAGTGAGGGTCCTTGCGCGGAATGGCCCTCTGAGTGCGCAGAGAAACTGAGAGACTCTGTTTTTCTTTGCTATCTTAGATTCTGCCCTGAGGGTTCTTATCCCCTCTACCTCTGTGGCCTCCTATCTGATCCCTCTGGCTGCAGCTCCATCTCCGTTCTTCCCCAGTGCTGTGATATTAATGTTTGTGTCCCTTCAAAATTCATGTGTTGAAACCTAATCACCAATGTGATAGTATTAGGAGGCATTCGGGGGTGCTTAAATCATGAGGGCAGAGTCTTCAAGAATGGGATTAAAGCCCTTATAAAAGAAGCCCTGGAGAACTACCTTGCCCCTCCCACGATGAGAGGACACAGCTAGAAGGCACCATCTGTGAACTAGCAAACTGGCCCTCACCAGAAATCAAATCAGCCAGCACCTTGATCTTGGATTTCCCAGCCTTTCAGACTGTGAGAAATAAATGTCTATTGCTTATAAGTCACACAGTATCTATGGTATTTTCTATAGCAACCCAAACAGAGTAGGACACCCTGCTACTGTGGAATTTGGCACAACCATTGCAGTAAAGCTAAAAAGGAACAATGTACACCTGTATGCAATTACCCTCTTATCAAAATCTCAGGAAAGGTAGAGGAAACCTGAAATAGACTTACAGGATTCAAAAAATAGAAAGCAATATTACGTTTAAGATCAGTAACCCAAATCAGAATTCATGAAAGTAGAAATTAGCAAGTATCAAGTACAGCCATTCATTAAATAAATATTAATCGAGCATCTACAATATGCTAAACACCATGATAAGTACTGGATGTAAAGTGATAAGCAACAGTGATAGTCTCTACTGTCCCATAATCTGTTGGGCACAAAATGAACCAGATACGAAGAGAAGAGCAGGAAGTTAAGCAATCTGTCTTTCACCTGTCCTTCAGGGTAAATTTTTATATTAATAGAAATGAATTTTATCACTCTGTTGTCTAAAATCTTTTGATGGCTTCTCATTGTACTAAAGCAAACATGGGATTATTTATCACATTCTATAAATCACTTCATGATAGGGACCCCACTTACTTAACCTCTCTAAGCATCTGTTTCTTTGCCTGTAAAATGTTGATAATAATATTTACATCACAGCATTGTTGTGAGGATTAAGTGAGCCTGCTTGCAAAGCCTTCAAAGCACTTATTTAGCACTATATCTGGCAATAGAAAGCCCCACAATAAATGTTAGCCAATGATATTGCTATTATTATGTCTTCTACGTTATCCCATTCCTTTTTCATTTCCCTTCACTGTGCTTTACCCACACTGGCCTTTGAAAACTGTTAGGATACATCAAGTTCTTGTGTGCCTACGGATTTGGAACCTTCTGTTCTCTATCTGGCTCTTGGCATGATGAGTTTCTTCTCATCCTCCACATCTCAGCTTAAATTGTCACTGTCAGACTCGATCTCAAGGGCCCTCCTGCATCTGCTTGTCTCTATCACAGTACCCCGTTTGTTTCTTTCACCAGGTGTTTAATTATCTAAAAGTATTTCATTTATGGTGGGTTTACTTAATTTGTCACATGTCTTGCCCAGTAGAATTAGACTCCAAGGGGCAGGGAGAATCTGCCCTGGCTTGTTCATTGCTGTATCCAATATGCTTAGAGCAATGCCTTGCGCATAGAAGTTCTTTCACAAATATTTACCGAATGGATCAACAAATTCTTGAATAAACCAGAAGTTTTTTTAAATTAATTTTTTCATAAACCAGAAGTTTTAATTAGAAGGAAGGCTAGGGAAATATTTTTTTTTAAAGGATTGAGGATTGAATTCCAAAAATACAAAATTAGGTAGAGTAACTTCTAAGTATTGCCTTTCTTGCTAAAGTACTGATTATGAAGTAGCAAACATTTAGATAATTTATTCCTTACAGGGCAGTTTAATAGGTGCTGAGACTTTGAATATGAATGAGAAACCACAAGGAGATTCTGATAAGATTCAAAAGAAAAAAATATGTTTTAAAGAATCAGTACGAATGAAAGATGTTAAAATATAAAGTAGTCTTCTCTTTGGCAGTAAGGTATCTAATAAATGACGTGGAGATGACAACCTGAAGAATTTGACTTTCACATCAATGCTGAGTTGAAGCAAGTCTTGAGCAGGACCTGGAGAGACATGAGATCTCATGTTGTCTAAAATCTTCTTATGGCTTCTCATTGTAGTAAAACAAATGTGGGGTTATTTACCACAATCTATAAGTCACTTCATGACAGTGACCCTACTTATTTAACCTCTCCAAGCAAAAAGAGGTTGGGAGAAGAGTGTGAGTACACCTGAGCCTCTGCATGATACATGAAGGATTCATCAGTAGATAAATTAATAACTGATCTATCTAGAAATTAAGCTGCACTCCTTAAACACTTCCCATTAGAGAGGAAGCACCAAAAATCAACAAGGCACATTAGCTAGGATCACCTAGTAAAGCTGATAATGCCTTCCATCAGGTACTCTTTGAGTGTATACCATGTGGAATATTCCATGATTAAAGGTTATTTTCATTTGCATAATGTGTTATAATTTATGAAGTGTTTTCATATGTTATCTTAATTAACTATTGCACTAAATCATTTTTCTAAGTAAAAAACTTAAGTCATTTTTCTAGGCCACCAGTTAGTAAATTATAGACCTATGAGAGTGATACGGACTATCAGACTCTAGTCCAGTGTTCTTTTCGCTGTCCCATATCTGCCTCCCAGTAGCTATAATTATTCATGTCACTTCAAATATAAGTGCCATTTACAATGAATATATCAGTCATAGTATCAGCATGATTTAAGTTTGTATTTTCAAACCAGTTAAGCTGTTATTATAGCAGGAACATTCTCTAAAAACTACACCAATTTTCTTAATTTAAAAGCAGTATAAAAAATTTATTTAACCTCTGCAGAAATGTTTGTGATCAGAAGTTGAAATGCTGGAAATCAGAGCTCTTAGTTTTCAGTAATTTTAAAAAGTGTGAAGATATGAATGCCAAATGAAAGCTATGAATTTAATGAGGATAGATAACTCAGAACTCTCATCTTACGAGTTAATCTATAAGGAAATGGTTTGATTCCTACAGTATAATGATATAATATAAAGGTATTGTGTTATTGGAGCATTTTTTGAAAACAGCTTAAGAGTTTAAAATTTCTGCTATTTTGTTTCTATTATTGTTTGTACCATCTAGAACATTCACACATTGAATCTCACCAAACTTTTTAATTGCACAAATGTTAAGGGACATATTTTAATCAACATTTTACTACTTGATATTTGTGTAAATATTATAAATAAAATCCCATTATTTTACATAGAAACCTATAAAATTAAGCAATGTTGAAAATTTAAAAATCGGGAAAAATATATCAAATGGCAAATTGCATCAATCATTATATGAAGATACACAATAATCACAAATAGATACTGCTTTAGTTGAATAGGCAGCTAACACTAATATTTACGTATCTGGTGACATTTGTTCCCTAACAGTTTTCTAAAAATTATTACAGTATCTTTTTTCCAAAATTGGAAAACACTGAAAAATTGACACATGCAACTTTCTTCACTGAATATTATTTTAATACTAATGTGAAAGTTTTTTCTTTGTGCACAAACACTTTTCTTTTAGGGGGCATTAAAAAAAAATCAACCTGAAGAATTCTGTATCTGTTTCGCTGGCGATGACAAGTATGTTAATTGCTTGCAGATAACATCTGTTCTAGTGAAATCAAGATGCAGAGTCTGGGTTGGAACTGTGATGCTAGCAGCTTTCTAAAGCTTTGTCTGGGAGATCCACTGCATGCATTTCACAGACTCTCCAGGCAGCTGGAGGGCTTTTGAGCTTTTCTGAGAACCCTCCAGCAACTGAAATAAAATCTGTCAGGAATCCTGGGTCATCGAAATGTCTCCCTTTGAGCAGTGGACTCACCTTTGAAGCTCCAAGATACCCACTGACCATGACGCCTGAGTGTGCTCTGGCTAAAGCAAGTTCAGGGTGATCTGCCAACTGCCTGCATGCAAGAGCGAGCCTCTGACTTCCTTCTCTGTTTACAGAGCAGGGTGAAGGGCCTCTCTAGAGGGGATAGCAAGAGCCTGGTCAATATAATGTCAGACATAAAGGGCCGTTATGCTCAACAGGCCACGTTTACGATTTTACAGGGTTCAACTGCTTACCAGATGTGTGTATGGAGTGGGCTAACCCATGGCATCATGATTGCTCTGGTCTCAACTCTTTGAGGCTCTGTGTGCTTGCTTATCCTTTAAGCTATGAATTTATGTAGACTCTGATGGACTGTTCCTAGAAGAGCTGATGCTACTCCCCTTTGGAACAGATAGCCATGTGCTCTGTGCTCTGCTGTGGAGCAAAGCCTAGAGTGTTCCTTTTCAGTATTTGTAGACTCAGATGACTATGTCACCAAAGTTGTAGGCATAGGGATCTCACTAGCTCTGCAGGTAGGCTTAAAGTGATGTATTTCAAGAAATTGAAACAATATCTGTATTTATTATGGGTTCTGTAGTTGAGAAAAAGAAGACAAGAGAGGTGGATGGAAAAAAATTAAAGAGGAAAGCATATGAGACACATGGGGAAGAGGTTAGAAATAAAATCCCAATAGTAAGAAAAGTGGATGCAGTGAGAATAGATATTAAATAACATGGCATGTTTGTATATTAAATAACATGGCATGTTTGTGGAAAAATTGATTTAAATAATTTAACTCTAAAATTTAGTTCTTCACTGCCAATATGAGTTTTAACATTTAAACACACCCAATTTGTATAAGAGCTAATGATGTAATAGCTTATAATAAATATACTCTAATCTTACAATCTAGAAGAAATAAGCTCTTTTCAGTATTTCATTTGAGGAACCTTCCTTCGTAACATGCAACTCATGATGAAAAGTGCATTTCCTTACATGTGGAAACACTCCACTCTCAAGTTTTCCTGACATTGTTCTGAACTCTGCAAGAAGATAAATAAAAGCATCATTCTTACAAACGTAGAGACACTAAAGAAGAGATATATGTTAAAGAAAGCATAGACATAAATATTAATAAAGTTAACAACAGTGTTCTCAGGGTTGTAGTTCCAAAACACTTACTACAGAACAAATTAAACTCATGAACTGGGTGGAATTCTAAATGGTTTTGGTCAGCACAGATGGAAGTGAAGAAGTTAACGTCTGTTGGCTGTTTTTGGTGATCTATTTTCTAGGCTTCTGCAACAAAAGTAGACATGTTCTTCTAAACTAATTCAGTATCAAATAATAACTTTCTAGCTATCCATCATTGTGTTCTTAAGAATTAACAGAAGGCTTGATTTTTTAATGAATAATTTTTAGGACTTGAGCAACACATTTGAATGTAAAATTTTAAAGCATTTCATACACGCGATTTACAAAAGTGTCTATATGATTTTTACAAAGATATAGATTGTATTAATGTATAAATATACACAGACATATACTGTCATAGATGGTTACCTTTTGTTCCTTGTTAGGTAATAGCAATCTTAAATTAAAAATAGTTTTTAGCTTTTTGAAGAATATATTTGTTACTAGTATTTTTTAGATAGAATGCTTCAGAATGATGCATACATTCATCAACCCTGCACTTAGCTGGACCTGGTGAGCACTTGGAATTCTTGTCTTCATCATTCTATCCCACTTATTGTCTTTTCTTTACCTTGTTCATATAATCAAAAAATAATTAAGTTTTTCAGGGTGATCATTTCCAATAGAAGGAAAAAATATTTTGTCCATTTTTGCTATAAAACATTTATTGAAAACTTCTTCAGTTATTAATATATAGATAATATTCTTCTCTATCAATCACAGCTTTAGTCAGCACAGGCTGCTATAACAGAATACCATGGATGAGGTGGCTCAAACAATTTATTTCTCATAGTTCTGGAGGCTAGGGAGTCCAAGATCGAAGTGCGACCCAGTTCAGTTCCTGGTGAGGGCTCTTTTCTTGGCTTGCAGAAGGTGGTCTTGCTGTGTCCACACATGGTGAAGAAAGGAGGTTTTTGTGTCTCTTCCTCTTCTTATAAGGGCACTAATATCAACATGGAGCCCCCATTCTCATGACCTCATCTAAACCTAATTGCTGCCTAAAGGCAACACCACATTGCAGGTTAGAGCTTCAAAACATGAATTTTGAGGGGATGCAAACATTCAGTCTATACAATCACCAAATATTTTAGACATTTTACTAGTTATTCAGAAAGAAAGTAAAAGCAGTAATAATTTGATAAAATATTAAAAAGGCTACATTTATGAAATAGCACATGTTGGAGTAATTGGAAAACACAAGATATTTTCTTCATATGTGGGTAAAATCATCCCTGTTTTTCTTAACAGAATAAATTAGTAAAAGTTTAGAGTTGACATTTTTGTCAATTAGGAAAAAATGTTTTAAAAAATGACATAACTGTCCCAAATTTCAGACCAGTAAGCTAAATTTATGCATGAAAGTCAAAAAATAATAAATATTGACAGTATGTTTAATCATTGAAATTATCAACAAAGGTAAAGATATTTTTAACTTAACAAGAATAGATGTCTTTAGTGGGAAAGGTCATGTTACTGAAACTAAAACAGTAATAGATATTTATTTCTAAAAACAAAAATAAGAAAATATCTTAATGTATGTATGAGTATTAATGCAGTTTATAATCTGATTTAAAATTCCTTTGGGCTAAGAGATCTTTTCAGATAATTAGATTATTGCTTTCAAACTCCTGGAACTCACCAAATGAAATTATTTTAATAAATTATTGATTTCAGACTTGTAAAACTAACAATCCTATTTTGAAAAGATAAAGTTTCATTTTAAAGATGGTACATATCAAATGCAAGTTATTTCTTCAAAAATGTTGTAAACTTTTGTCCTCCAGATTAGATAGGTTAGCTGGTCTCCCCCCATGTTAACCCTGTCAAAGTAGTCCCTATTTTTCGTTTGTAGAATTTATCTGTTTTCTAAGCAATGGGTGCTTTCTTGGTAGGTATTGAGTGCCATGAGGACAGGGGCCTAGGGTATTTCACTTGTCAGTGGATCCCCACCTTCTGGTATAGAGGACACTGAACTGCTATTTGTTGAGGAAGGAGAGAGACAGGGAGGGAGAAAGGAAAGAATGAAGGGAAGAAGAGAAAGAGGGAGGGATGAATGGAAGGGAGGAAAAGTGAGGGAAGAATAGAATGACCATGATACCACCTGTGAATGTTGCCACTAAATCAGTTTGATCTCAGGGATGCTCAGTCATCCATCAAGAGAAAGAAAGAAAAGAAGTGCCATTTTCTCATAAAATTTGATGTGAAAGGTAAGGTTTTAAGATAAGAGAGAAAAAAAGATTCAGAGCATAACATAAAACTGGAAAAGGAAAACCATACTGAAATGTTTTAAAGGAAGAAACATTAAGGTCAAAGCAGTTTAGACTCAAGAATAGGCATATTTGTATATTACCATCAAGATGAAGATGAATGTAGGAAAATAGTAAAATAAAAAGTTGCTTTGCTCAGTAGCACTTGAGGTATTGTCCACGGACCAGTGCTGGTCCACAAAATTGTTTTACCTGTCCACAATGAGATAAGCACAGTAGTTAAGAGTAAGCATTTAGAAATGTTTATACAATTTGATGAAATGATTTTGTGTCTGTTGAACCTAATGAAGATAGATTTTGGCTTGTATATATACATTTTTATTTGATGTTTTTGGTAACTCAATTGTATTGTTATAAGGTGGGATTATAAATGAAAAATGTAAAAAATATTTTCAAATAAAAATTTTAAAAGGTTTAAAATTTAACAACTACCTTTACCAAAAAAAAGTCTGAGAAACACTGCCCTAGATGATGTGTTGGCAGTAGTGCATGGTTTCCACTGCCTCTCCCCACCTCTTTTGTGTTTGCAAGATTCTACTTGTCTTAAAGCAGGCATACACAAATGTCCTCTGGAAGCTTTCTCACAATGAAAAAATAATCTTAAACATACCAATTGGGAATTATTTTAAAGAGTTTTCTAATTTGTGATGTGTGACAATATATGAAACTGCAAGGAGAATAAACACAGAGGTTTTTGGTTTGGTTTCAGTGCAAAAGGCTATGGCACTCTCACCCACCACATGGGCTTGAAACTCTTTTCTGCTCGATTGTTTCTATAAATGTTTACATAGAAGTATACTGCTTTTCAAGCATTTGCAAACAGTGGCTTGCTGCATTATAGGTTCATGAAATCTTTCTTTTGGAAAAACTTGCAAGCAGAAATGCTGAGCTTTAAAGATCGTCTTAAAGCCCTCTCATTTCCCCCTTCTGTGACAGCATTCCATATCAAAAGTTCAGTTATGCCCTATCTTTTTTTAAATTTATTAAAACATATATCAAACAAGTGAAAACATATCAGGAATAGCACAGTGAACATTGACATATGCAATACTGAGCCTAAGGAACTAAACATTACAAGTAGATTTAAAGACCCTGATCACCCTTGCCCTATCTCTTCTCATTTACTTTGCTTAGAGGTAAATGTGGCTTTTGTTTATTTGTTTGTTTGTTTGTTTTAATAAAGAAGGTGAGTCTCATGTCCTTCTGGTGTTAACGATTGAAATGTGGAGAAAATTCTGACCTTCTGAGGATATTAAACTCTCGGGCTCATGCTGTTTAATCCAGGTAACATTTTTTTTAACCATTATGTTCCAAAGGGGCCTAGTAAGCAGCATCCTTTCCCCCAGCTGAGTTCAGAATCAAGTAAAACACAAACACGGAAGTCAGACAGAAGGAGATGAAAAAGTCACCTGCTTTAGATATGGCCACATGGCTTGCTGGCACTCCCCTGTCCTGAACTTCTGACAACAGAGCCTCCTCCACCTAACTTACCACGTGAGGAAGAGCACCTGGTCATTTTTTCTGAGGCAGGTAGATCTGCACAGAGAGGAGAGGGGAAGAATAAACAGAGCAGGAAAAACTCTTTCTCCTCAAATTACCAATCAGATAATGAACTCCTGTTACTTTTGGGAGAAGTGCTTGGTTGGGGAGAGAAAAGCAAGTAGTCAGCCTGTGGAGGTCCCTAGACTTGAAACCATAAAGCCTGGGGAAGAAATTCCTCCCCAACATTAACTATGGTCCAAGACTGTTTTTCTGTTGTTATTTCACATGTAAATATGCCTATGAAATATTGTGCTTTGTCTTTATGCTTTTAAATTTATTTTTTAAACTCTATAACTTTAATAACTTAAATAGAAATGCACACAATGGATCGTGTATTTTGTACAATGGGGTTCTGATATTAATTTCTTGTTCTTTCTCACAAAAGAACAGTTAAATAATTTTTACTTTTGGCTAAAATAATAGTATTCTGAATTGTGGTTTAGTGGTATGCTCTTCTTGAATTTCCCAATTTTAGCTCATTGACTTCTCTATAACTCCCTCTATTCTTTTTTTATTTTAAACAGCTTTGTTAAGATATAATTCACATACCATGTAATTCATCCATTTAAAGTGTACAATTTGATTTTTTTACTGTATTCACAGATATGTGCAACCATCACCACAGTCAATTTTAGAACATGTTCTAGAACATGTTCATCACATAAAAAAGAAACTCCATGCTCTTTACACTATCTCCCCTCTGTCTCTCCATCCAACCCTTGTTTCAAGCAACCATTAATCTCCTTTCTGTCTCCACAGATTTTGCTATTCTGGATGATTTATATAAATGCACATGTATAACATGTAGTGTTTTTTGACTGGCTTCTTTCACTTAGCATAATGTTTTTAAGTCTGATCCATGTTATAGTACAAATTGGCACTTTATTCCTTATCATGGTACTGCATGTTATGTACATAGATATAGCATATTTCATCTATCCATTTTGTCAATATTAGTTGTTTCTACCAGTTGGTTATTATGAATAATGCTGTTATAAACATTCACGTGTAAAATGTGTCTCCTATTGATGGAGTATAGTTGGATGCTGTTTTTTTTTTAAATCCAGTCTGACAGTCTCTACATTTTCATCAGATTCTTTAATCCATTCACATTTAATGTCATATTGATATAGGAGGATTTAAATCTTCCATTTTTATTTTTGGTTTACTATGTGTCTCATGGGTTTGTTGTTGTTTCTTCATTCATTCTTTACTGCTTTCTTTTGAATTAAGTGTATATTTTCTTATGAAGCATTTAAATGTATTTAATAATTTTTCATTATATTTTTTGAAGTTTGTTGTTGTTTTAGTGGTTGCTCTAGGGCTGCAATCCCCAATCCCCCTGAGCCATGGACCAATACTCGTCTGCAGCCTGTTAGGGACCCAGGCACAGAGCTCTGCCAACCTCCTCCACCTCCCTGCCCCCTTTCTATGGAAAAATTGTCTTCCATTAAACTTAGAATCCAGGGACTGTACAGCAGGAGGTGAGCAGCTGGTGAGCCAGCAAAGCTTCATCTTTATTTACAGTCGCTCCCCATAGCTGCATCACTGCCTGAGCTCTGCACACCCTCCTTCCATTGACGGAAAAATTGTCTTCCATCAAATCGGTCCCTGGTGCCAAAAAGATTGGGGACTGCTCCTCTATGGCTTACTATACATAACTTCACTTACAGAATCAGCTTTAGGTATATCTAGCTTGATTCCAGTGAACTGAAGAAATATGTTACTCCTATATAATACTATTCACTCCTCTTCCTTTTGTGGCATTATTGTTACACCTATCAAAGTTATATTATAGTGATTAATGTTACAAATCCAATAACATATTGTTAATTCTAATATAGATTTATTCCTACCGACCTTCTTTGTGCAGGAACACATTACAATTCTATATAATATAGGCCCAGCAATATACTGTATACATATTATTTTAAACAATTGCTGCTATCTCCTTTTATTTTATTTTTTTTTTAGAAATGGAGTCTTGTTCTGTTGCCCAGGCTAGAATGCAGGAGTGTGATCATAGGTCATTGAACCCTTGAACTTCTAGACTCAAGCAATTCTTCCACCTCAGCCTCCCAAGTAGCTGGGACTACAGGTACATTCCACCATGCCAGGCTAATTTTTTTATGTTTTGTATAGACAGGGTCTTGCTATGTTACCCAGGCTGGTCTTGAACTCCTGGCCTCAAGCATATCCTCTCACTTTGGTCTCCCTGAGTGCTGGGATTACAAGTGTGAGCCACCATGCTCAGCCATAATTGCTTTTTAAGTCAGTTAAGAGAAGAACAGAACAATATGCCTTTATCCTATCTTTCATAATTGCATGATTATCTCTACTTGTGCTCTTTCCTTTTTTGTGTGGATTGCAATTACCATCTAGGGTCACTTACTTCCAGCCTAAAGAACTTCATTTAGTATTTCTTATAAGATAGGTCTCTTAGGAACAATATCTAACTAAGCATACTTTATGTTGGCCAATATCACTCATCACTAAGTAGTATGGCAGAAGAACAATAATTATCATCACAACACTGCTAGATATCATTTTACACGTCTTAAATGTTTTCTCTAGGCCAGTCTCCGTGTTAAGTAATTCACATGCATTATCACAACAGCCCTGTAATGTAGGTACTATTATTGTCATATAGATGAGAAAACTGAGACTTGGAGATATTAAAATAACTTCCGAAGGTCACAAATCAAGTCTGAGATATAGCCAAGAGGCATAAGTTCCTAGGGAATCATAAGAACAGGGTTCTATTTTGCCCGTTAAGAATAAAAGTTTGGGGAAAGAGTCTCAAAAGAGATGATGCCTGAATTAAGTCTTCCATAATATATACAAGTTGGGAAGGTTAATATAATAACATGGATAATGCACATCAGGAATGGGAGAACAGAGGAGCAAACACATGAAGAAATGAAGGGGTATGACACCTTAGAGAAGCCGAAAAAAGATCAATATGATGAAAATCTAGACCATGTTGATCTTTATTACAATACAGCCATACTCATTTGTTATATATTATCTATGGCTGCTTTAGCACTACAATGGTGAATTCAGTAATTGCAGAAAAGTCCATTTGGCCAGTGAATCAAACTATCTGCTATCTGATCCTTCATGGAAAAGCCCTATTTTAGAGAGTCAATTAGGTTTTAGAGCAATTAAAAGGAAGCAAAAAATTAATTTTATTTTTACTTTTATTTATTTCATTTCCAACTCTCTTTATTTCCTTGTGTAGATTGAAATTTTTGTTGAGTACCATACCCTGCTGCCTGTAGAGCTTTTAAGATTTCTTTCAGACCAAGTCTACTATTTTATCAGCAATGAGCTGAGTTCCTCAAAATAAGTATAATCTCACCTAAACGGCAAGACAGAAGCTACTTCTGATTTGGTTCTATTCTTACAACATGGCTCTCCAGAGTTTTCTCACACTCTTTTTTTTTTAACATTAATCGAAAATATTTAAACTGGCAGAAAAATTGCAAGAATAATACAATGAACTCCCATATATACTTACATAGAATGACCAATGTTAATATTATTTTGTCACACTTTCTTTTGTATACACACATTATATATAAACTGAATCATTTGAAAAGTGAGATGTCATGACCCTAAAGTAATTCATTGTACATTTTCTAAGAAAAAGAACACTTTATTACATAAAACATTGCACAACTATTAATTTTAGAAAATTAAATATTAATAAAAGATTACATCATTTATTGAATACTGTTGTACTTTATAGAACATTTTTTTTATGATTTAGTATCCAATGCAGAATCCTGCAATGTGTACTTGTCATATGTTTTTAACATCTTTTAATCTGAAAGTTTGTCAGTCTTTGTCTCTTATGAGATGACTGTTTTTAAAAGTACATGCCAAATGTTTTGTAGAAAATCTCCCCATTTGGATTGTCTACTGATTTCTTCATGATTAGATTCAGGTTATGATTATTCTCAAAGTAATATTATTATATTATCTCTCTCTCCATACATATAGATATTAAATATCATACTATATGATATATGTGGTGTGTCCTTCTTAGCATATCATGTCAAGAGGCATAGAAAGAATATTTATTTGCTCTGTTTTTCATGATGTTAACTTTGATCATTTTGTTAAGATGGAATTTGTCAGATTTTTTTCACTATAAGTATCCTTTTCCCTTTGTAACTACTAAATAATACATGGGGAGATATTTTGGGAATGTATAAATATCCTACTCCTCAAATTTATTCAATGATTTTACCCCAGCAGTGATGGTCAGGTTTCTCAACTTTTAGCTATACTTAGAGTTGGTTAGTGAAAAGAGGCCGTAAAGCCTCAGTACCAATGCATCACACTCTCTAGGGCTTTAGTCTCTTGCCTTTTCTGTTTTCAGACCTTTTTTCCTAATTACTATGAGACTACAATGAATTTCACTTTGAATTCCAAAAGGTTTTAGTATAGGTTTTAGTCTCTTATACAGTCTTAAAATATAGGAAATATCTTTTGTGGAAAATTGCTATGTATTTGTGGCCCCCAAGCCTTCAACATTGTCTCTCTATTCCCAAGTGCCTGCTAAAGGCTGCACTAGTTTCTCATCTTTCCAGCTGTTGCTCTTTGTCTGGGCCAAGCCACAAACTTCAGCTCACACCAAAAATTGGCAGATTCTTCCATGTAAAAAAACAGTTGCTGTTTGTCTACTCACTGCTGAATATTTCTCCTCTCTGTAATATAGACCAATTTAGTCCTCTTAGCTTCTAAACCTATATGAGGTCTTTTCAAAAAATTTCTTGTAATTTGTCCTTTTTTCCCACTTGTGAACTTTGAATGTATAGGCTTGATGTTACCTTTTAAATTCTACTCAAAAATCCAAGAACAATCAATTCTGTGTGCATCATCTGTTAACTGCAATATCTGTATCTCCTTTGGCTCTGTTTCTGTTGGCTATTTTTCCTCTTTGCTTTTTTGTCACGTAGTCTGCCTCCTTAAATGCATGGTAATTTTTCAACTAAATGACAGATTTTTAAATGAAAAATTGTGAAGATAATTTAAAGTTCTCAATGATATTATTTTCCTCAAGAGAGGATTCATTTTGTTTTAGGCAGACAAGCTGAAGGAACATCATCACAATCCAATTAGGAATTGAACGGTCTCTAACCAGTCTTTATATTTTATGAGGGCTGGACTGTTTCTGGATCTCTCTTACTCCTAGAGTGCAGCTCATTAAAAGTCTCATCGGAAAGCCTGGGTTGTATATCAGACCTTTCTCCGTGGAGACCCTGAAGTTCAATTTTTGCTTCCACATTCTGAAAAGACTGCTGGGAACTTTGTTCAGTTACTCAGTATCTCAGATGCTGCTTGCAAACTGACCAAAGTCCAGTGGAAAAGTAGTACTGAATATTGGCTTTCCTGTCTTTACCCTTCTTTCTCATATCTTTAAAGTTCTCTGAGGTCTCTCTGCTTAGTTTTCCAGTGTCTTAAAACAGACAAAACAGACTATGTGTGTGTGTGTTTTCTAATACAGTTGCTCTCAAAGCAAGAGTTCTTTTGTAACAAGTTATGCTGCCATTTCTAATAGCATAAAATCCTTTCTTTCATTTGTTTGCATTTGCCTGGCATATGTTATATATACGTATGCACATTTTATAGATATCTTTTAGGTTTTAGGTGTCCTATGTACATAGAACAGAGTTAGGTTTTGCTTTGTGATCCAGTATGATAATATTTTGCTTTTAATAAATATTTTTCTTTTTAGTCATTTATATTAATATGATACATATATCTGGCCATAGTTCTGACTGTATTTTACGTTGTGCTATGTTTTCTGTTTTTAGGGATTTTTAATGTCTTTAGTATGTGGTCTTTTCTTTTTGGTGGTTATATTTGTAATCATGAGGATTTTTTTTTTTTTTACATTTTTATCCTAGGGATTACATTTATAATTTTATATCTTACTTTCAGGCTTCTATTTTAAAAGTGACATCCATTACTCTTCTGTCACAACTACTTTAACATCACCATATTTCCTTATCTTTACACCATATCTATTATTCAAATTTAGTCAATATATTTTCTTTCTTGTTGCTTACTTTTATATAAATCAACTTATATTTCTATTACTTGATTTATTTAAGTTTGAAATGAAATAATTTGGTCCCTAATGTTTACATGAACTAAACAGCAAATTTTTTCTAAACTCTACTTTTAAAGCTTGAGGCTAATGTATAAATTGTGAAAGCATATCAGATTTATATTCTCACACCTGTCACTGTAATCTCGACAGTTAATGACAAACATTTAGAATAGTGCCTAACACAAACTAAATACTATATAAATGTTTTGCTATGCATTTTATTCAATAGTTTTAGCTCAACATTTAAATGCATAAACTACTCACATAGTCTTCTTTGTAGTTTCTTCATTCATCACTCAGTGAGCTGAACTTCACCCTCTGGCAGTTTTCTCAAAAAAACCTCAAGGGAATTTTTGCATATATATAATTGTTTAGTTTTTTACCACTTGAAGGATAGTTTGGCTGGATATAAAATTGTCACATGACATTTTCTTTTGTTGAATTTCTTAGATGTTATTCAATTGAATGTCATTAGATGTTTCTGTAGGGGAAATTAGGACCAGCTTAATGCTTTCCCTATTTATTATAGGTGATGTTTATTTCTTTTACTGCTGCATGAAGCATTCTTTCTTTCCTCTTCAGGTCCAATAAGGTATTAATATTCACTGTTCAGGATCATTTTTTTCCCATATGTACTTGTATTTTTGATATATAGGCTCAAGTATTATTTTACCTCTAAAAATATATTTCTTGAATTATAATTGTAATCATAGGTTCTCTTACTAAATTTTAGTTTTCTTTATTGGGAACTCCAATTATGAATGAGTTGAATCCCTTTATCTGCCTTTGATGCTTATTATGTTTTCTATAATATTTTTTCCCTCTATTTTTCCTTTCAATCATGTAGCTCCACCTCACTGCTTCCCTGTAGAGAAAATTAAAATCCCCATTAAGATTGCAAGTATTCTATAATTTAAAAAATTTTAAATAACCATATTTATGACCAAAGTTCTGTATTTGAAAACTGATATTTACATCACTTTCCACTCAAGTCCTGATGGGATGCCCTATGTAATCTAAGAAATACCAGGAGAACACTATCTTTAATAAGTTCAAAAAGGTGACATTTAATTTCACCTAAACTGTAATATGTAAATGCAAGAAGTAAGATCTAAAGAAGTCTATTAATTTATCATTTTCAATTCATGCAGTAATTTGAGTCTATTTATTAACCTCTAGACACGTGACACTAAAAGGAGCTACCTATTATTCAAAGAGATTAGGTTACCTTTTCATAGTTCATAGTATATCATAGTATATCACTATGAACAGTTGTTTTTCTTGAATTTACAAACTTGCTACTTCTACCAAAGATTCTAACAAAGAAAAATCTTCTTACAGTTTACTAATATTGGCCATAAACACACACACACACACACACACACACACACACACACGCACACACATAAGATTTTGTTGTTTCATAATCTCTACCGTGATTTTTATTTTTCCTCCGGTCTTTCAATTTGCTAAAACAATTTGTAACAAGAGATAAATTCTACAATTCATATCACTATCCTGGGATTGTAAAAGCCCACACTGCATACTCATTTTCAAATTGAACTTTGAATATACAATTAGCCAAATAAAAGCGGGATACTGACAGGTTTGATCACTAACATAGGCAGTAACTTCACTTAGAAAAGATACTCTGTCCCAGCTTGTTTAAGGTGCCAACAAAAATATTGAAGAGAAACTTTTCAGCACAAGGTTGGAACATACTGCCACAAAGCTTCTCCCACCCCTTATGTGTAAAAGAAAAAACAATAACCATCCTTAGAATTATTGATGCCATATAAAAAGTAACTTTGTTCAGTGTATGATACATGATAAATTTGTAATATATAATCACTATTGTAAATTTACAGATTCAGAAACCCAGTCTCTGAAATGATAAGTGAATTTTTTAAGGTCTCCTAGTGAGAGGCAGAACTAAGATTCAAAGACATCTCTGTCCATTCTCTTAAACATCATCTTTCTGGAAGTTTATCTTTCATTTGACATGTGGCTGGTTTTAGAATCCACTCATCAATCTGATTATTCTTTCTGGATATGTTCCCATTTGTCCATACCCTCTTCTAAAATGTAACATTTAGAAACTATCAAAACACTTCTGTTGTGTTATTAGCGCCGAGTACAAAGTAGACCATTTGGAGGTCTAACTATTAACTGGGAACAATGAGGAATTGCTGTATCTTGGCTGAACTCAAGTACCAGGAAGAGAGAGAAAAAAACTCAGGAAAAATATCTTCTTTCAGTTGTGTCACAATATTCTACTCCTGACAGAAGGTGGTCCAAAATAACCACCACTTTTACTGAATTCTGAAGATATAAATATGTTGGTTATTCTTCAAGAAGGCCCCAATGCTGAACCTAGAAAGTTCATAGTATATCACTGTGGACAGTTGTTTTTCTTGAATTTACAAACAAACTTGTTACTTCTACCCGGGACTATGAAATATTTGCTCTCTCCTACGTGTTATGTACAGTTATACTCTTTAATCGTAAGAACAGACCTAAGAATTATGGATTACTGTGCCCCATTTCGTATATATGACTGAGGAATGGTAGAGTATATTGGCGTTAAGTTATATACTTTTACAATGAAGGCTGGAGACTTGCTCATGTTCATATATCTAGTAAGTTGCAGGGCACAGAGCCCAGATCCCAGCCTGTCTGAGGAACTCTCCAGGAGCCCATGTGTTTTCCTCCATGTCAGATTGCCTCACAAGCTATGGCAGGTAGTCTCTAAGAGCTACAACACCCCCTCCCAGTGATTCTCTGTCTCTCCTGATATCTGTGCCTTTGTATAACCCCCTCCTCTTAAGTGTGGCCTGGGACCTACTGATGCCCTTCAAATGAATAGAGTATAACAAAAGTGGTATAACGTCATTTCCAAAATTAGGCAAGGGAGAATGTGGCTCCCATCTGTGGTATTGCCTCTCTTGGTCTTTACTTGCTCACTCTGGGGAAAGCCAACTGCCATACTGCAAGCTGTACTATGGAAAGGTCCACATGGCAAGGAGCTGATGTCTTAGTCAACAGGCAGCAAGGACTGGGGCCAGTCAGCTTCCGTATGAGTGTATTAGTGAGCCTGAAAGCAGATTCTCCCTCAGGAAGCATTGAAATGACTATTGTCCCAGTCAACACTCTAATTACAGCCTTTAAGAGAGCTAGAGCCAGAGATACCCAGCTTAGACATATCCTGATTCTTGATTCACTGAAATGGTGGAAAAATAAATGTTTGTTATTTCAACAACTAAGTTTTGGAGTAATTTGTTACCCAGCAATGGGTAACTAATACACTACACTAAAGCAAAGAGAGTCTGCGGTAAAGAAGCTAAATTATATGAAATCATCTAGACCAGGTTCTTTCACCCACCAGGTGCCAAATATCTCTAAACATTGTCCCCACTCTGTGCTCATTCCACAGCTGCACTAAGAACATTCCTAGTGAAGTTGATACCCACTCTAGATATACATTAAGTTGTGCTGGTTCCAAAACTTATTTTTTGTTAAACATTGTAAATGAGTAAACTTCTCAGACTTTCTCTTGTTGGTGTTATTCACAACAATAGCTATTAAAATGTAAATGTGTAATCTTAATAATTGTGAATTTTTTTTATTCCTATCTTATAGAAGAAAAAACTGAGGCTGGATTGCAAGAGTCTTGAAGGCTGGAGACATGAGGTTTATTCATCAACGTATTTCTAGTACACCTTATATGGTAGACATGAATAAGTACTTATATAGAACACTATCTTATTGGCAACTTAATTGTGTTTAGGATTAAAATTAAGAAATATAAACCACAGTCCAGTTTCAATTTTCTTGTTCTCCTTGCCTCTAGGAAATAACATTGTAAGAAATTGTCACATACAGTTTGGCCCAAAGAATCTTTCTGTAAGTACTCAAGGGCCCCTGCCTCACTGCAACTTGTAAGTACTAATACAAAATCCCCACATAGTGTATATAATTCTTCTTATGGAGCATAAACAACAGAGGGGCAAAATAACAATACACTAAGTTTAAAATCAAATTGAAATTTAAGAAAATGTTATCATTAGCATTTGCTCAAAGGTAAATATTTTGAGCAGGCAAATGAATTTGTTAATTGAAATTTTATTATTCAGAGAACTATTCATTTTAATGTATGAGATGTTAATAGATTATGCATGATTCCTGAAATGCATAAAAACTAAAGAAATTTTTGACTGAAAATAACGTCCTCCTAGGGGATGTAAAATATCAACATAATTCTGACATACTAGCAAAACTTAGAAAAATTGATTTTATTTTGAAATAATGATGAGCATTACAAATAAACATGTTGTTCATTAAAATACACAGTTCTCATTTTCTCATTGTGGCATATTCTGCTATTTTTCCCCCAATACAATAGCCATCTGCTCTTTATTCCATATAATTTCAATTTTTTTAGTGGGCTAATGGTTGTTGGGAGAAATGGCCATGTTTCCCAGCATTTCTTACAACTAGGTGTGACCAGTGCCTCTGTTCTGGCCAATGGGTTGTAAAGAGAAAGTCTGAACAGCTACTAGGGAATGTCCTTAAAGGAAAAGAGCGTTCCCACATTCATCTCCTTCTCCTCCCTTCTGACTGATATAATGTATGGAGTTCTAAGATCCCTCATGTAACATGCAGTAAACTTTCTACTTATCTATTAAGTCTTTATGTTACTGATTTGGTTGAACCCCAGAAATGTAATGAACATGTCCTTTATTGCTACAAAATGCAATCGTTACCTCTTCCAGTGATCCTTAATGGTAAGCCATTCCAGCCATTCCCGTGTGAGTGCTACCTCTGGTTCCTCATTCTTATCTGCTGTGACACACTTCCTAATTGGTTTCCTAAAAGATAATGAGTAACCAAAACCACCCACTTACTGAGTGGGTCTGAATTAATAGACACTTATTTCCAATTATCTGGGAGCATGGCTTCCATGTTATAATCAAAGATTTGGAAAAAAATAGCCTGGTGGAAAGTCTCTAATATGTGAAAAGAAAAATAGAAATTTTAAAAAATATAATTGAGGGCTCCTTTGGGAAATAAAATTTGAGCTAAAGTCTAGTCAGATTCCTTAGCACCAAGTTAAAGTTTTCTTATTTTAGTGGTATTCAACTTAGAAAAATGAACATGATTTTCCAGGGGCTTTTTTAGGTCTTTAAATAGTAATGGTTTGTGACATAGTGTAAATACGGAGATAACTAAATAATAGTTTCAGTCTAATTTTTCTGACAGTTACTCCCAAAATTTCAAAATGGTCTTAGGAAAATCCACATTATGTTTTCCTTTTACAATATCTAAAGATTAAAGATATGTTGATGGTTCTGTTTGTTAAGCTTTAAAATTATTGTCTTTAATATCCTTCCTTTGAATCTCCTGCTTTATACTTCACTTTCGTTTGCATAAAATGGAACCTGATATTGTGCTTATATTTTTATGTATCTGGAAATGATGCAACAACCCTGTCCCAGGCAGCAAATCCATCTGTCCTCTGGTAAAGACTGTGGCACTGCATATGGGACTACCGAGCTAGTCTCTGTGTCTCCTGATATTATTCATCATAGAGTTTTGTGCCAGTTTTAGTCTCCTAGGCCTTTTCAGTTTACATTCCTCATTCAAAGAGATGCCAAGAAACCAGCAAGAAAGCATTTATTAAGTTGGACAGGGAGACATTACAGAAATGAGGGCTCTGGATGGATGAGTATTTATCTTTACTCGGCCCCGGCAGCAAAGCTTGTTCAGTCGGCCAGCTAGTCCTTGGTTTGGTGTTCACACTACTTTCTCCTTCCTTCAGCATTCTGCAATCCTCACATTAAAGAATGGACTGTGGATGCATTGTACACATCTAACCATTTCTGGGAACATATGAGTAAAGACAAAGCCATACATTTTTCAAATGAAATTATGACACAAATCTATGGAAGGAAGAAAAGAAAGTGCATTCTTGATTGTATAGTAAATCAAAATGCAAAGCTAATAAGATATTTTGGGCTTAATTCCTTACCACAAATTGAGAACTAAATGAAAAATACTTTACATGGCTTCTATAAGAGGTATGAATTTGGAGGGACAGCATCAGTATTTCATGGTTTTGGTGGGCTTCTAGGCTCGACTTTAACTAATCCATGCCTAACTGAAAAGTCAGAAGTCCCTTCTCATTGATCCGGTAAATTCCAGGCATCTGACACTGTCAGTAACTTCTTATTAGTTAGCATTGGGAAAAAAGTCATATTTTTAAAAATTATAAATTGCAAATCTGCATATCTTCAGTATCACTTCTGCTTACAGATACACTGAAGCTCCTGCATTTGGAAAGCAAATGTTTCCTAGACTTTGAAAAGATTTTTGAAAATTGTTTTTCTGTTTCCAGTCTAAGCACACTCACTATCTAGAAAGCTAAAGTTAAATGGCTCTGACAAGTAAATATATGGAGTCAGGTAAAGAATGCTGCTTTCTGTCCTTTGACTTCTTGTGTATCTCCTGGGGCCACTAGAGAAGGATGTTTGATATTAAAAAATTCTTTGGCAATTTTGGGATTTTTTTGCAATGCTTACTCTAGATCTCATTTCTGTAGTCAGGTGATTTTCAGACTTTGTATACTTTGGCGTCAGGAAACTTGAAGGAAAATATCTTTAATTGATACTGGCAGAAATTTCTAGAATAAGATTTCTCTAGTGTCAAAATTAAAGTATTTCCCAGAATCTCAGAACTAGATTGAAAGCTTATGGAAGACAGGGACTGAATCTAATATACTCTTATCTTACTAAAATGCTTAGTATGTTCCTGGGTACATTCACCATGAAATGTGAGTCATATATGAGGAGATTTATTAATATCAGATTATAACCAGAATTTTTGACAGGATAAACAAAGGCGTCTTATGTTGTTAAATACTTAAGGATTTCAGCTCAGAATTAGTTCATCAATTATTTCATCCATTCATTCAACAAAAATGCATTGACTTCCTCCAATGTAAAAATAGAGTAAACAAAACCAAATAAGTGTATTAATTTAGGGAAGGGTAATTGAAAGCAGTATAAGATACAACCATACTTCACAGAACATTTAATTCAGTTAAAAGGTGATTATTTTGAAAAAATAGAAATTAGACAAATACTTAAAGGACCTTGGGGCCTATCACATACTGCACTGGAAAAGATAAATGACAGAATATACGCAAATTTCCTGTGTCTAAATAACGTAGGAACTATAGATGCATACAAACTGCAGGATATATAATATTGGTATTTAGAATCAAATTTCCAATTGGAGTTGATTGATTCTTCTTTGAGCCTGATTTAGATGAGATCATTTCACAAGGAACATTAAGGGTTGATTTTGACATATACAGATGTATTGTAACAAAAACCTAAAGAAAGAAAGAAAGAAAAAAGAAAAACTAGATACGTACAACTAGGACAAGAGTTAAGGGTTCCTAACATAAGACGTAGGTGATATGGCACAAGTTTTTAGTAGTTAAACACTTTTTAGGTCTGAGACTGGTGAACTCCACTGCCCATCTATCTCCCAAATTGTTCGTCAAGATAACACTTGCCCATTAATGAACACCCTTAGAAAGCTGAAGATCAAAATCAAAGAAAGCTAGAACTTTTGTAAAGGCTGTTGTATACCAAATTTAAGAATCTTTGAGTCAAGTAGCTGATTAATAACATCTGCTCTAATTGTGGGGGGAAATAGATTAATTACGAAAAAATCCTAATTGAGTCATTTTCTCCATTCTTTAAGTGGCTTTCGTCTTTACTGATAGTCCAGTTGTTATGGACAGGTTGGAAAGCAGCCTCTTGTGAGTGAGAGGGTAAAATGTGATATATACTGATGCATAGAGGTTCAGATAAGGTAAACGATAGAAGTAGAGAAGCATGCAAGTATAGTAGCCCCTATATCTCCCGGTGCACAAATCACTAATTCGGTGTAAGAACATGATCAGCAACAGTGAGGATTCCCAGAAGAAATCATTCTCATTCCCACCATTCGCAATCCCTTTTCACCTCTCTATGAAAATACCCCTAATCTACATTCCAAGATGTAAAATATTAGTGCATTCATCAAAAATCCCCTCTTGCTTCAGGCCATCAGACTGAGGATGGGAAAGTAAGCTCAGGGAAATGCTTATGAAATTCTTTGGAATGCAGCTAAATATAGGAAAACATGAATTACACTCCCCCATGTAAGTAGTAATTCACTAAAAAAAAAAATGATGTCTGAAACCACAGAGCATTTGATGATTCTTAAATTGGGCAGCTGAATCATGAAATCTCAGGCTCTGATTTTTTTTTTTTTTTTGTAGAATTCTTATTACTAGCATGAGGGCTAAAAGCCATTAGTTTTCTCAAATTACCAGGCAAGATTTTTTTTCTAAACTTGGTGTGGATTAATTAAATATTTCATTTCTAGAACCTTGAATTAATATCTGCCATATATAGCAAGAATATAGATAATACCATCAGAACTGGCGAAAAGAGGGAAACTTCTTGAAAGATAAATATTCTGTCAGGTAAGATGTCTCTCTTCTTCTTTCCCTTCTACTATCCATTATGATATAAAGTAGCATAAGTGTGTGTGTGTGTGTGTGTGTGTGTGTGTGTGTGTATAACATGGAAAACAAAAGAGTTCCCTTTTATATTTTCATATTTAGATAAAATTCTACCTTTGTGTTGGATGTTATATATATTAATATTTCATATGCTTAAACAATCTGCATATTGTTTCTTCAGTGAATTAAAACATTTATAAAAGGAGGTGCTAAATCAATCCTATTAGATTACACACACTACTGTGGCCTGTATTGCACACGGAGTGTGGCCATATGGTCACCAATAATGTAGTATATATGGGATCCAGAAGAGAAGCAGCCCATTTTCAAATCAGGTGGTAAGAGATATAGGTAACCTACAGATGCTATAGAAGAAAGGAGGGCAGGCAGATCAGCCTGCAGAGGTGTCTGTCAGACCTCACAATAAGAAGAAAGACATGGAAAAACAGCAGGTAGACAATAAGTAAAAACTAAAAGGAGTAAGCAATTTTGTTTACCATAAAGGGAGAGGTTGTCATGGAAAATTTACATTTGAATTTACATAAAAGAAAGGTTAGTCCTTTTGGCTCCAGAGTGGATCTAAAGTCCTGGAGGTGGAAGCAGATTGATGAAAAACAAGCTTCATATGTTGGAGAGCAGTGAAAGGAAGGCTGATTAAGTAAGAAGCCACCAAATAAGGAGTACTCATGAAAGCTAGGTTGAGTAGATTTAGTTTTATAGTATTAGAAATAGAAAATCACTGACAAAGCATATAGGGAGTTTTTTTTTTAAAAAAATCATGTACTTTTTAGATACTCAGACCCAATCAGCTCCCAGTTCTGACATTTAATGACTATTTGAGTTTGAACAATTTATTTAATTCCTCTAGTGTTCATGTTTTTTCTTCCGTAAATAATCTATCTATAATGTAGTGTTATAAATAATATTAAATATGATTACTCATAGAAAGCACTTGGTTTAATAGATGATGATTATTAGTTCATCCTTCCTTTCTTTAGCAGGGAGTTGTGGAAAGTGGAATAATAGGACAACTGACTGAATAGTCAATGAAGAATGTTAGAGATTACATTTAGTACTAAATTTAAAATATATTTAGAAGTAATCATTAGATAAAAATGTAGAAAAGGTAAATATTTTAATATGTTCAATGGTTAATGGACATTATTAATAATTTAGCATTGTCTCTAAGACAGAACTTGATTGTAACAACATAAAATAGTTCCTGTTCATTTCAGCCTTAACAGTTTATTTATATAAATGGTGCTATCTGATCAGTATCCTTACCCTTTTAGAAAAAAATAATGATGATATTTGGTTTTGCAAATATTTTGAGTGCTTTAATATAAATTATCCTTTTCGAGAACCATTTCTGTACTCTTTCGAGCCTTAACAATTCTAGTAAAGAGAACTAATCTTGCTTTTAGCACAAAACATTTCACCATTAAAAGGGTGACCTGCTTTTAATAAATTCCAAAGTTATTGTTGGCTCTAAATTCTCTCTATGCAACTGAATGAATATTTGTGTGTATGCAAGTTCTGAAACCTAATACAAACTGTAAAATGGTCCCAATCCTTTAGCAACTCCTTTTGTGCATACAAATGGTGTCAAGAGTGCTCAAAATATATTTCAAAACTTTTACATTGTCTTTGTTATAGCATAACATTCTATTGTTATAATTTTATTTAGCTAGGAGTAGAAATAATAGCAGGATTTAATTAATAGGAAATTAGGCAGCCATCTATATTATATGTAAGAACACTGTTCTCAGCAATCCCAATATTTTAGAAATCTCAGAGCACTGTGGAAAAGAAAACAAACTGGCAGGTTAATTCCACTCCGTTAGAGTATTTCCTGGCATCTACTCAAGTGAATTTATATTAAATATTATTGAAAGAAAGTCTTGATTTTCAATTTAACTTTCAGTGGTAGAATTAGACCGCTCTGTCTCTTGTTTTAAAAGAACTGTTTGCCCATTGAGGTAGCAATATTAAATCTGCCACTGATGTCCTTGTCACACCCGTTGTGGGAGAATGTGATATAAGCCTTCCACTAAATGGATATTGAAACATCCCTGGTCTAGACTCAATGCCCAGCTCCCTGGTTAAACCTGCAATGTGCACATGTCACAAGCTGAGGTAACCATATCTTTCCCCTGGGACTGCAAAAGTAAGTACACAGAAACCACAGTAAGTTGGTGGTGGGTGCCAGGCATGAAGGGTTTTGAAGGCTTGGGGTAGATTTCAGGGCAGCTATTAAGGACCATGTGAAAGCAGTAAAATCAGCTCTGTGAACAAAGAGGCATGAAGCAGATGCCCACATAACTGAAAAATCATGTGATCACTGGACGAGAGTAATCAAGTTATGAGGATCCTGGGTTCTTGAACAACATAACAATCCCTCATTATAGAAACTTTTTAGGCCTAGCTTAATTTCCTTCTATTTGGGTTTCATGATGTTCCCTAGTTTTCTATGATAAATCTCATTTACTAAATGCACTTGTGAGGTTCTTTTTTTCCTTAGAGTCATGTAATACCTGAGTAACATAGAGGCACAGAGATCTTCCACTTTTAATATCCTATAGGATGGTGCAGAATAAATAAATAAGGAAAAATAGCAGGATCAAGATTTTAGATAAAGTCCTACACATTGCTTTTCACAGTTTTCCCTACCTGCCACATTTTCTCACCAGCCCCTTCCTTCTTACAGACACACCTATATAGAGATATGCATCCTGGTTCTTAAATATCCCCAATGATATGAATTTTAAACTAGGTAGTCCCATCAAGAGGGTCATGGAAAAGTCAATGTATAGTAGGCCACTGCCATTCCTAATAAGACAAACATTGGAAAGTTGGAAGAAACTGTAGAGTTCATAGTTAAACTGTTTATTCCATTCCAGACAACACATAAAAGTCCAATGTGCATTCAAATTTTAGGGCCACCCAGAAATCTTATGACTGGGTCAGTTCCAATCTTGAGAAATTCTCTAGTCTACTTTCTAGTCTAAGATATCAAGTGTGTTGTGTGAGAAAAGCAAATAGTAACTAAAGGCTGTAAATCTCATGAGAATGGAAAAAAATGTCTACTTTAATTCACCATTGAATATCCTACACTCTGCACAGTACCTGTGACATAGTCAGTTTTTCTTAATTGTTTGTTGAGAAGCTAACTGAATGAAAGAATGTCTGATTGGGAAAATTGCAAGTCAGTTTTTTCAAGTTTTTTTCCCCCTAAAATCAGTAAACTTAAAGAAATATTTACTGAGAGACTCCATAAGATAATTAATAAGGCATACAACCTCCAGCCTCACATACTGCATATTATGAAGCATTCATAGATGAACATATTCCATATGTCTGATTATAGGTGATCCAAAATCTTCCAAAACTGTGGGGTTCCTAGTACTCATCTTTTATGTCCAAATATGACTTAAACTATTAGAAAAATGTGTACCTTTCACCCATTTGGGAAGGAGGGCTTTTTTACTATATTAAAATCAGAAACACAAGCTGTCTAGTGGTTACTGAAAATTATTGTGATTGCCTTCTAATAAAACAATTTCCAAACTTCTCCCTTAATGTGGTTGCAATTTTGAATACTCGGTGTGAGAAAGTCAGTGTGGTAAAGATACAAAATACTTAAATTTCACTGCTAGAATAAAGACCCGGAGGAAAAGTCTTGAGTTGTGCAAACAATTCGCCTTAGTTGTTATCACCGCTTAGAACATTTATACTAATGTATAAACACCAAGAAGAGATCATTTTCTTCTGTCTTTTGAATATAAAATATCAGAAGGAAATTTTGTTTGGCTGTCTCTTCAAAGAGCAAATATCTCTTGGGTATAAACAACACCAATCCAACAGAGGGAGCTAAGTGCACACAGGGATTGAGGGAGATGGTAAAGACTATAAAGAGATTATAGTCAGGTATATATTTTATTGCATAAATTCCAACCTAGCCCTCCTTCAGAAGGACCCATTGACCAGAGGGGAGGTGGAGAGTTGACTTAGGAGCCTACCTTCATGCCTTCTGTCGTTACTAAATCTCAATTCTATTCTTCCTTTCGCTCCTACTATTCCTTTAGCTTCTCCTGCTTTCTTGATGCAATTTCTCTCTCTCTCTTTCCCTGTCCCCCCACACCCGTCTCTCTCTCTCTCTCTCTCTTTCATTCCTCTATTTCTATACACTACGTCTAACAAGGACTTCCATGGCTATTATTTCTTGCCATGTTACTACTTAGGCCACAGTGTCACCACACCTATCCCTATTAACTATCCATATTTCTTTCAATTACAATTTTTGTTCCCAACCTATGCTCTATACTGAAGACTCCATGAGTAAAGTATGCAGCAGTGAGAAAGGAATTCTAGCGTTATAGGCAATGGCAAGTTCTAAGTTATCCAAACAACTCCGTGTGGAATAAAAAAATGTATGTATTTTTAAGGTATTCACATTGCTATTCCACACAAAACAAATGACATATAAAAACTTATAAAGTGCTAACTAAATGATATACAAAGTAAAAGATGTCTTAGGGATTCGAGGGACTGCAAATAAGTGATACCCTGATTTTATTAAAGGAAAAAAAATATACATTAGAATCTTTCAGAGAAAAGAAGGATATGCTAAAGTCACTATTCTACTCAAACAAATCCAAAATGATTGATACTCAGAGGAGTCTTACTAATATTCTATATATCAAGAAAAGATTCCAAAATAAATAAGTAAAAATATATCTAATAAAAAACACACTTTGGAGCATGATGCTATATTTCAAATTTCTCCTATTTTTATCATCTCTATTTTAATAGCATTGAAACCTGGGCTATGTGTATCAAAGGAAGAGAGATGGCACCCATTCTCAAACATTGACAATCTATATAAGAGCAAACACCTTTTTTCAAGATTCTTTTTGGTAGGAACTTACATATAAATATATGTTTGTGCACAAGAGTATAATTTTGGCATCAAGGCAGGTCCTGGATAATTATAAAGAAAAAAAGGCATATAGGTTTATGTATTAACTAGTATTTTTTATCATCATTCCACCTCAATGCATTCTTCTTTATCTCTTTGGCTAGCTTTCTCCTATGTGACATATAGGTTCCTACTGACTGGTTTTCTTCCTTATTTGGCCTCCCTTCTCTACCTTTGTGTCTACATCCACCCATCTTTAAAAGTTCAGATTTAGTTCCATTGCCTCCATGAAGCTTCCAATTACTCCAGCTCACAAATATTTGTGCTTCTCAGCAGCTTTTTTTTTTCACTCATGGTTTCTGGAGTTGGCTCAGGAATCTCAAACTTGGCTAGGTAGTTACCCAACTGGGAGTCTAGAGGTGCTAGAAATCATAAAGATATACTTTTGTACTTTCATGGAAATCATTTTTTCTCTAAGACATCGAAGCAGAAAAGCAGAAAAAAATCGAGGGACATATTGTAGATTGGATTGTAATAGTCACATAGTATTTAAAGACAAACCTGAGGTTTCAGAGAGATTCCATGCTACTTAATGGCCACTTCCAGCTGCACTCCCTGAGGATGTCTATTTTGTTCCCTTCTGCCATTTGTAAAGGTCCAGTAAACATTTGTTAAATGCTAGGATTCTTTAACTTCCCTATTGTTGTCTGCAGGATGTTCTTTTCCTTCTCCTTTTACAACAGCACTTTGGAGCCCCAGAATCTCCACAGAATTATAGAATGCTAATATGAGAGGCGCAAAAATAATTGTATACTATATTGTATATATTGTATACTCTATTATATGAGAAAAGGTAAGGAGCTGCCTGATATGAATCCTCATTAAAAAATCAAACCCTGAGCCCTATATTGTGATGAAGCATATAAAAATATTATATTTATAGGTTAAAAATGTTAAATTATCAAAAATTGTATATGGTTCAACCCAATAGTTTTCTTTCTTCATAATACCTGAAGTCTGAAAGACATTTTAATTGAAGAAAATTAGTCATGTCAAGTCTATGAATCTCTCTCACAAACACGCTCAATTTTTTTTACTTTTTCTTTCTTGTCTCCCTCCTCACCACTCTTTTGTTTTATTTCAGCATTTTGAATTTCCCAGTTTCATCAATCAACCATGAGGCCAGCATGAATGTGGGGTTTCATTTTCCACTCTAATATACTAATGTGCTGTCTACGATGGTGGAGTTCAGATCGCTGACATCTGCTGGCTCAACACTTTGGCTCAGCCATAGCTTAGTTTCAATGGCAACACAGTTGTTATCTGACCAAATCAAATTTTGATATCCAGTCCTTTAGGACAACATCATAAATATTACCATTTTTATACAATTAATATTAAATTGTTCATTAATATGATTCATATACTAAGCCAAGCCAAAGAATCACAGTATGAACCATCATGAATCTCTGTAGCATAACTTATTAGGCTATTTATCTACACATTTATCGTTAAAATAGAGGATATCCTCTCTGTTTATTCCACTATCCAAGAAAAAAATAAATTTGCTGACAGGAATTTTTGCAAGGCATTTAATACTTTTAAGCCCAAGTGAAATATTTTTCTATAGTGTTTTTTCGGCATTTACAGTACATTTGAGGGAGTCTTTCTTAGATAAGAGCTATATTTCTTTTCTATGCAACCCTTGCAGATTTTCAAATTGAATGACATCATGACACCGCTATTATTGTTATACTTTTTATCAAAGTAATTACATATTTATTAAAACTCTCACAGATTAGATTCCTGTTATACAAGTTTTTTATTAAGCTTTTAATTCAAAAACTTAGTAAAAGGTATCATAACCTTAAAAATCACCCTTAAAGAAACTAGGGAATAAGTTTGTTTGAGTTTGTCTCAGAGGTCTAGAAAACACCTCAAATTCTATTATCTATTTATTCTATAGTATACTAATATATTTAAATGAGGAAAATGTTAAATTATTTTATACATTTTATTATGCAAATATAAATTATCATTATTTATTTTAAGATGTATATATAAAAGGATATGCTAAATTAATCTACATAATTAACATTTAATAAAGCAGCATGGAACCAAATTTGCCAAGAAAAATTTTTTTTTTTCTGAAATTTATTTTGGCACTCCCAGAATAATCTGAGTTTAGGACATTTATATATGCTTTCAACATCTACCATATGCATGATTTATAAGAAATGCCATTTTTACATGACTTCCTGGAAAAGCATTTGCTAAATTTTAGAAACTGTTTACATTTTACACATTTGGATACTTAACTATTCTGTGTGTTTAACCAACCCAAACTTCTGGTCTTTTTAAGAATTTCCCATCTCTACAGCAAATTATCTGTTTTATCTTTAAAATAATATGAAGGCTGATCATAACTGACAAATTACCAGTAACAAACTGGATTATGATTTACTTTCCAAAACCCCACCATGATTTTTCAATGGTCTTAAGTGACCAACAGATCTAGGAAAATTTGGTTTGTGAAAATATACGTATTGACATAATGGGGAAAACTTTTGCCTTGGAACTACTGCAGCAGGAAGGACACTAATACTAAAATTTAACTGAGCCAAATCTTGTGAGAGTGTGGTTAGGGGATAAGGACTGAGAAGACACAGCATGTAATATGGACAGAAATGCCTTATTTTTTAAAAGTAGCTTCTTTAAATGATTAGATTAACTGTTAGGCCTGATCGTAAAATGAATGCTACTTTAACTTAATGATGAACAAACTCAGAATACTAAACATAGCTACATCTTGTATTTAATTTTATTTTAGAGCACTTTGTAGCACGAGTCATAGACTCTTCACAACACATTTGAAAACACTATTATAATTGGAATGAGTTTTCTAGAGTGGTTGTTTACATACGAAAAAAGATAGTAGGTATCATCCAAAGTTTTAACAGTTCTCACATAATAAAATCTAGCTCTGGGTAAGAATACATACAAATTCATTTTTTAGGAAGTTGTCAGAAACAATATTATAAAATTTACTATTGTTCACAAATATTTATTTACTTCCCTATGCATTTTCTCATTTAATTAAATTAGAGTGTTGACTTCTATTAAAAAGTATACAGAACAATACCTTCCTCTCTATTTCCATTTTCTGAGGTATTAGTTTCTGTTCATACTAATGTGATTTATTAGAGACATTATGTATCCATTTCTATTTGGCTTTAAACTTTTCTTTAAACTTTAATAATATATAGGAATAAACAATCATCTACAAGAGGTTAAATTTAAATGAAGAAGAGAGGAGAGGGCAAAAAATTCAGTCTTGGAAGAGGAATTTCAAACATAGCTTCTTTTTTTTCTTTCCTGCTTTCCTTTTGGATAAGACCAGTTAGCAAATTTAACAATGTCTAGATTTTTCTCTTATTTTTACTCCATCTTTTCCTAACTATCTTTATTCATTAACTGTATTTCTTAATAACAAGTCTTTGCTGCATAATAATTTTCAAGTTTGCTACAAATGCTGCTTTAATTTCCCCGTAATCTGAGAAGACAACCACAGCTGCAATTTTGAGGCAGCCAGTGATTCCTGATACTGGCAGTTTTCCTGAAAAGAAAAAGGAAATATAACTACTCCCACAAGTTTGCCACAAATAGTAAGCCTGTGGTGAATTCTAAAATTTGCATACAATTACCATTAAGATGAACAAAAGCATAATTATTCTTAACAATAGCTGTCTTAAACTGCTAAAATAGTCAGCCAACTCCAGCTGTATAAAATTTTGTAAAGTATTTCAATGAGAATCCTTTAATGAGAATCAATGTTTAAGACAGCCTTTCTCAAACTGGAGGGTATGGATTCCTCAGGAAAATACAAATATATTCTAAAGGCTCCTGTGTTCTCAAGTTTGAGAACAACTAATTTAAATCAGTTAATGAACATTTCTCATGTTCAAAAGATTGCTTAAAGTTACATCATTTTGAGGATAATTCATATTTAATGCTATATAATAACATCAACACCATACTTAACCAGTATTTAAATAAAAGTAATTTAAAAGATAAAACTGTACTGTTAAAATGTCCATACTACCCAAAGTGATTTACAGATTCAATGCAATCCCCAACAAAATACCAATATCATTTTTTCCAGATCTAGAAAAAATAATTATACACTTCCTATGGAACCAGAAAAGAGCCCCAATAGCCAAAGCAACCTTCAACAAAAGCCACAAATCTGGAGTCATCACTTTACCAGACTTTAAGCTATACTACAAGGCCTCAGTAACTAAAACAGCATGGGATTGGCACAAAAATAGAGACATAGGCCAATGGAACAGAACAGAGAACCCAGATATAAAACCACCCACATATTGCCATCTGATCTTTGACAAAGCAGACAACAATATACACAGGGGAAAAGAAGCCCTATTCAATAAATGGTGCTGGTAAAATTGGATAGCCACATATAGAAGATTGAAGCAGAATCTATATCTCTCACCACTTACAAATATTAATTCAAGATGGATAATACACTTAAATCTAAGACATGAAACCATAGGAACAATTCTAGAAGAAAATGTTGAAAAAGCTCTTCTGATATTGCCCTAGTCAAAAAATTTATGAATAAGACCTCAAGAGCAATCACAGCAACAACACAAATAAATAAATGGACTTAATTAAATTAAAAATCTTCTGCACAGCCAAGGAAACAATTAACAGAACAAATAGACAACGTACAGACTGGAAGAAAATATTCATGTGCCATACATCTGATAAAGATCTAGTAACCAGAATATATAAAGAGCTCAAACAGATCAGCAAGAAAACATCAAACAAGCCCATTAAAAGGTGGGCAAAAGACATGAACAGAAGATTTTCAAAAGAAGATAGACTAATGGCCAATAAACATATGAAAAAATGCTCGACATCTGTAATAATCAGAGTAATGCAAATCAAAACCACAATGAGATATCACCTAACCGCAGTAAGAATGGCTTTTTATCAAAAGTCCCACAACAATAGATGCTGGCATGGATATGGAGAGAAATGAACACTTACACACTGTTAGCAAAAGTGCCAAGGATATACAATGGGGAAAGGATTGTTTCTTCAAGAAATGATGCTGAGAAAATTGAATATCCACATGCAAAAGAATGAAACTGTACCATTCTCTTATGTCATACACAAAAAATAAATTCAAAATGTATTAAAAACTTAAGCTTAAGACATGAAACTTTAAAATTCCCTAGGAAAAAACATAAGAGAAAAACTTCTTGACATTGGTCTAGACTGTTTGTTTATCCATCAATATGATATCTTGAGCTAACCTAGGAACTCTTTTCTTTACAGAGAAATGTGTACAAAATACTACAAAACTTTAACATAAACACTGAGCTAGAACAGCTGGTATCATAAACTTAAACTGGAATTAATAGCCAGAGTGATAAGCTTGCAAGCTGATGTTAAAGACTTTTTGTGTATTATTTGATTAGATATAGTCTCTAATAGCTATCAAACATGGAGAAAAGCCCTACCAGGTAGGTGCAGGGACTTATCAATCTCACATAATGTGAAGTGGTAGGTATAGAACTGATATCCATATAGGAAGATGGGGGGTGCTAGGAAGGATATCTTTTTAGTGAAAAAGAACCTGAAAAAACTTTGACTAGTGAAACTTTGTCTAGTAATGCAACATGATATTTGTCTCCTATTGGGGATATGGATTAATAAAATCTCCTATGAAAGATCAAAGCCCCAAATCTGTGCTATACACATGTCTGAGGAATAACATTTACATTAATGTCATAGTGGTTGACTCCTCAAGCTAAAAAGTACTAGTAGAAAAACTAGTCCTAGTCTCATGAATTCCTCCAGCACCTGGCAGATGGAAATGTGAAAGAAAAATTATTAAATAGTGTTACACCAATATAGGATGCAAAACATTCCTAGAAGGGAAGAAAATCTCCATTGAAGATGGGCTCACTGGTAAAAACTACAAAATAAATAAGGAAATAATCCACTATGTGGAAGAATCATTAAATCTAACACACACAAGGATTTCAACTCCATGACAATAGAAACAACTGGGAGATTAAGAAATAAATTCATTTTAAATGAATAAAGATAAAAGAACAAATGTAAATCAAAAGGAAAAATTAGGATGTTATAAGAATGGACATGCAGGTATTTAAAAAGAAATAGAAATTCCAGAGGTAAAAAATAGTCATTAAATAATGGACAATCAATTAGGATATTAGATGCAGAAAAACTGGAAGACAAAATTACTTAGACTGTAACACAAAGAATTATCGATACAGAAAATATGAAAGAGAGGTTAAAAGATGAAGAGAATATAATAAGAAAGTCATCATATTCCTAACTTAAGTAACAAAAAAAGAGACTTGAGAGTAGACTAAGAAAGAAATATTCACAAAGTTAATGACAGAATTTTTCAGAATTGAAGAATAACATAATTTAAATTTGTTTAAAAGAGTCAAATTATTCTCAAACGTCATAAATAAAAGTAAATCCAAATTATCTCAGTCATCCTAAATTTTACTACAATAACAAATTACTCAAAAATCTTTCGCCAACAAAGGTATATTTCTTGTTCATGTTATATGTCCATCATAGATAGATTATGCTTCAGATGCATGTTTACACTTCAAAATCCAAACTGATGGGCATCTCTTCTCAGGGATATTGTTGGTCTTGTCACAGAAGTGAAACAGAATCGGGTGAAACCATGCAATATCTCTTAAAGCTTTTGCTTGTATATTACTCATGTCACTTCTGCTCCCATTTCACTGGTTAATACAAGTCAGATGTCCAATATAGACATCATTGGAATGAGTCTGTATAATCTTTCCACATCAATATAATCTACCATAATCTCACATAGATTAATCAGTATTGAGTCAGGAAAAAAAAATAACTCTAGGTTTTTCAGACAAAAGTGTATCATACAGAGAATCATTTACAATGTAGCAAAAGGACCAGAGGAGCAAAAGGGAATGTAGCATTACCTAGTGTTGCTAATGCTGTTGGAACCACTAGCATAATCACATTGTAAGAAGCCAACAACTCATACTCCCAAGAACACTGAAAAATCTGGAAACCCACATTCCCACAGCCATTGCTGCCCCATTCATGCTCTAAGTGTTTCCTGCTACTAGTACTAGTAGAGATTAACTGCTGAGGTTGCTGGACAGCAGCAGCTTCCATTATTGGAATGCAAAACCCGAGTTCCTGAGTTTGGTGGAGGGCCGCTGCCGCCACTATCGGGACCAGAAATAGAAGGAAAATCAAAGACGAGGAAGATATTGTAAAAGCAATCAGAGAGAAAAGACACACAAAAGCACAACAAAAGTCAGAGGACAATGTAATAACATCTTCAAAATGCTGAGTGAATACAAATGTTAACTTAGAATTCTACATAAAGTTAAATTCATTCAAATGTGAAGCTTAAATAAATATATTATTAGGTAAACAGAGATAAAAACAATTTTTGTGGATTTCACTGAAAGAATAATTATTGGATATGTTTTAGCAAAAAGAAAGTAAAACCAGAAGGAGATTACCAAAATAAATTTTTAAAAATGTTGGTATATCTAAACATGATATGATTACAAATGTAACAGTAACAGTCACTAATGGATGGGTAAAAACAAACTGAAAATAAAATATAACACCTCTTAAAAAAATATAACACCTCTTATGTGGAAGATAGAATAGAATGATAAGGATGACTGAGACTAAAACATTCTAGTTCATTGTATATTTAAAAGAGTAGAGATAGCCATTATTTTTAGCCAATTGTCAAGCCAATTGTTTTCTAAAAACTTAAAAATAATAGAAGGATCAAAAGTAAATGTGCAATTTCAAAATCAATAGAATACCAACATCATATTTCACAGATCTAGAAAAACTAATGCTGTGCTTCATTTGGAACCAGAAAAGAGCCCTAATAGTCAAAGCAATCTTAAGCAAAAAGAACAAATCAGCTTCACATTACCAGACTTCAAAGGATGCTACAAAGCTATAGTAACTAAAACATCATGTCATTGGCACTAAAATAGAGACATAGACCTATGGAACACAACAGAGAACCCAGATGTAAAACAATCAATCTATAGCCAACCAATTTTTGACAAAGCAGGCAAATATATACACTGAGGAAAAGAAACCTTATTCAATAAATGGTGCTGGGAAAACTGGATAGCCACTTGCAGAAGAATGAAACAAGACTCCTATCTCTCACCATTCACAAAAATTAATTCAAGATGCATAAGACTTAAATGTAAGGCATGAAACCATAAAAATTCTAGAAGAAAATGTAGGAAAACTCTTCAAGATAGCAACCTAGGCAAAGAATTGATGACTAAGACCCCAAAGATAATTACAGCAACAACAAAAATAAATAAATGGGACTTGATTAAATTAAAAGGCTCCTGCACAGCAAAGTAAATAATCAACAGAGTAAATAGACAACCCACAGAATGGGAGAAAATAGTCACAAACTATACATCTGATAAAGAGCTAATAACCAGAATCTACAAAGAATTCAAACAAATTAGCATGAAAAAAATGCAAAAAAATCAAACAACCCCATTAAAAAGTGGGCAAAAGACATGGACAGAAGTTTTTCAAAAGAAAATAGACAAATGGCCAATAAACATTTTAAAAAAGTTCAACATCCCTAATCATCAGGGAAATGCATATTAAAGCCACAATGAGATATCACCTTACCCAAGTTAAAATGACTTTTATCAAAAAGTCTTGAAATAGCATATGCTGGTATGGATGCAGAGAAGAAAGGGATGCTTACACAGTGTTGGTGGGCCTGAATATGAGTACAATCTCTATGGGACACAGTATGGAGATTTCTCAAAGAACTAAAAGTAGATCTACCTTTTGATCCAGTAATCCCACTAGTGGGTATCTACCCAAAGAAAAGAAGTCATTTTATCAAAAAGAATCCTGCATTTGAATGATTATTGCAGCACACTTCACAATTGCAAACATGTGGAATCAACCCCAGTGCACAATTCATGAGTGGATTAATAAAATGTGGGATACGTATACATACCATGGAGTACTACACATATATTAAAAAGGATAAATTAATGCCTTTTGCAGCAATTTGGATGGAACTGGAGACCATTATCTTAAGTGAAGTATCTCAAGAATGGAAAAAGAAACACCACAAGTACTCTCTATTAAATTGGAACTAACCAAGGGACACACATGTGCACAGAAGGAAGTTAAAGTCATTGGAAATTAAGCAGGGGGAAGGAGGGAGGAGAGGAGAGGGAAAAACCTACCTAACGGGTACATTGAGCAGTATTTGGGAGATGGGAACACTTATATCCCTGACTCAAACATTCCAAAAGCTATCCATGCAAAAAAAATTTGTACCCCCTTAATATTTTGAAATAAATAGAACTGAAAGCTTTAATGTATTCAATTTTCTTATCTACAAACAACATATGTCTTTCTAGTTATTCAAGTTTTCTTTTATGTACCTTGGCAACATTTTAAAGTTTTCTTCATATATATTCTAGGAAATACCCTGTATATGGTAAGCACTTAATAAATATTTGTTAATGGCTATATCATTTATTTGAAGGATGAGTTAATACCTACTTTGGTTGAGAAGGAGCCAATGTTGTTAATTCATTTAACCTAGCAGTAAGATTTTAAAAAAAAAAAACAACTTTAAAATAGTTGTACAAATTGGTTTGTACAAATTACAGATACTTTAAAAACAAGAAAAAAAACTTGCATATAGAATCCTAAGAATTGAGGTTCATTTTTGCCACTCCATGCCAGTGCTTAAAAAATGGGAGCCAGAAGAACTTGATAAAAACAAGCAGAAATTCTGAACAACTAGAATTTTCTGATGCTGCCACTGGCTTGCTCTTCATCAAAGGGTTATTATTTGTTAATCTGATTTCCTTTTTTTCTATACATTTAAAATATTTATTATACTTATTTTCTTCTCCTTCAATGCTCCTGAAAACTCACCCCTAAATTGAAGAAAAATTTGACACGTAAAGAATAGGCTTTATACTTCTTAAAATAGAGATTATATGAGCAGAGGGAAGACACTGATGATGACTTTGTGTGTCCCTAAATAAGAAGCATAACTCTTCCCTTCCCAGGTCAAGAGAAGGATCAAAAAAGAAATGAAGAGCAAAGATGGGAGCCAAGATATTATACTTGTTATGGAGAGAGGCTAGCTGAATGGGATTTTTGAAGCCTCAGTTTAGTTTGGAGTAAGACTAAGACAACTGCTATTTTTCCGGCTTTCCCTGGAACTATGATCTACCTACCCGTACTATAAAAAAAAGAAAAAAAAAAGACTAGAGCATTATCATTGTAGTTCACACACAGGAGATCATCTTAGAAAAGTTTCCAACTTGTGTGTCTTACGGTTGTAAAAATCCATTATCATCTTATTACATAAAAATAACTTATAACTGTTATAGACCATTAGGCTTTAAAGTGTGGTTGTAAATTATATAGGCATATCTGTACATGTACATATTCATGTTGTGATGTATTCAAATGATAAAAAATATTCTTTGCTCCCAAAAATAAATAAATAAATAAAAACATCTGGGCACAGCTAAAGCAGTGCTTAGGAACAAATGGGGTAACCCTATTTCTATTAGAAAAGGATGAGGGCTGAAATTAATCAGGCATTTAAATAAAGGAGTTTAAAGTAGAAAAAAACATAATTAAAAGCAGTAAAAGGAAGAAAATAATAAATATAAGAGTAGAAATTAATAATATATAAAAATAAAACACCAAATTTTTCATATTAAACTTAATTAAACTCTAGTAAGATCCATCAAGGAAAATAAAAAAGACTCATACACACACACTCACAAAGGCTCACACACACAAAATGTCAGAAGTAAAAAATGGGAAATAATAACTACAGATATGGAACAGGTAATATAATACCACAAACATCATGGCAATAAATTTGAGAACTTGTATGAAAGAGTCAAGTTCCTAAAAAAAATATAATTTATCAAATCAGCTCAAGTGGAAATAGAAAACATGAACTATCACTAACCATTAAAGTAAGTGGATCTAGAAATTCTTTCTATAGAACTTCTTTCCCATAAAATATTTTGATAGATTTCAAGAGCTGCGAATATATTCTGGTACAGAGAGGGCATATAAAATAGAATCATAAAAGTATTACACCAAAATATATGTAAGAATTATTTTTAAAGATGAAATATTGAAACAACCTAAGTGCTCAATAATAGGCACATAAGAAATTTTAGATTGTTTGCCTCAATAGAATATTAAGTAGCCTTTTAAACATTTCTAATCTTTTTTTCCTCTTACATGGTATTTTTTTGGTAACCCCAAAATTTAACAAAGTTTTATTACCTGTTAATTGCCTGGTATTACCTCTCATTTAGGAAATTTAACATCTGTTCATTCTTGAAGTATGGCAATCAGGACAGGCATGATGCAGGTGACAAGTTACAACCAGGGTGGATACAGGGACATATGAGCATTCTTCCAGGACCCCAGATATACTTAGAAAATGGAGCCTGCTAAAAGACTTCCTGCTAATTGAATGATGTAAGATTCTAGGATATTATCATTTGGGTGTTAATGTTAGAGAGAACATGGAAACATCTCTTCCACGTATGAAAAGAAATGCTTGCAACTTAGTGATAATTGAAAAATTAATCCGGTACTAGTTGTGATTATATGTTTCTGTATTGATATAATACTACCATGATCAGACTATGTTTTTAAAGTCTATATATACAAAAGGATTTATTAAAAGAAAATACATCCGTGTGTTAAGAATTGTATTTATAGGGTCAGATGATTTGTGTTTTTTCCCTTCCTTCAGTTTTCTCTATTTTCCTTTTGTTGCTTTTTTTTTTCTTTTTTAAATGAGCACATAGAAAAATACTATTTAGAAAAATTTCAAAATCATTCAATTGCCAAGAATGGGCGAACAAGACAAGGGAAAAACCTTCACAAAACAGTGCCTAACAAGGTACCCTTCCCAAAAGTGCTTGTGCTACACGACACAGCCTTTTACCTTTCACCTAAATAAATAAACAAAAACTCAGATTGTGCTGAACCAGTTCTACTTTTAACTTAGTCTTAAGCATGATTTCTGCTGCTGGCTGTTTGCCTCTTGTAATGCATTTTCTGAAGTAGCCACAAAAATATGTAGCACAAACATTATTTTTCAGAACCCATCATTCATGAGATAACCATAATGAATTCCTCTGTAACAGACTCTCAAGGAACATTAAATTTTTATTCTGAAGTGAAATAGAAGCCTGTATGACATCAGCCTGGCATTTTTTTTTTTTTTAACTTTCTTGCTGTTGGTTGCCAACAACTTTCTTATCCTGGACTCTGAATTTGGGACTGAAGGCAAACCACAGGGAACTAGAGAGCCTAAGCTGCACTGCTCTTGGTACAAAAGAAAAACTCAACTCTGTTGGCAATCAGCAGAACCAGGGATGTCACATTCTCACCACATGACCGAACAACACTACTCTCTGCCTTTATAGTAATGTTACATTTAGAAATGTAACAATGGCAAATACTGACTTGGCTTAGCATTTCCCACAGAAGTATCTGGCAAACTTAAGACATTGGTTATTGTTGTCTATTTAGGCCACCAAACCTTTGGTTTTTCAGGCTAATGTTATTCAGTAGAGAGGAACTGATCTACATGACATACATAATCAAAAACAGCAGCTACTGAAATACTGACCTTAAAATACCCCTAGTAATAGCATCTCTCTAGCTCTCATTCTGTCTGTAGGTGTCTGTTAAGGATTCTAACATTTATGTCCAGTTTTGCCAGAGGAATTACATTGAAGGATATGTATGACCTTGAATCATTACCTAGTGTTATACAAATTTTTCACTTTCTTACCATTGAGAGAATAGTTCCATGAATTTCTTTGTCATTGGATTTCCCATAGATAGTCAGCAGGTATTATTTTAAAACAACAACTAACTTAAGCCATGAACAACTTTAAAAAACACAAAACTATCTTTAGTGCTTAAACTTGTGGAGAAAAGAATCCTTAAATTTGAAATATAACTTTTAAATGTTTAAAAATCAAATGACATTTGAAATAAGCTATAAAAATATTGTTGGGAACATTAATCAGTAAATAGAAATATATAAAAAAGTTCTATATTTAAATGGATGCTTCTAAATTGTTTGAATGAATTCCTTCTGAAGATATTATTCTATGCCTAGCAATATTTTTTCCACTGAGAGTATAAAAGTAATTCTTTCCCATCTAAATGACAAGTATTTCAAATTTTCAATAGTTTGCAGTACAGGGCCTTTCACATTCTGTGATCCTACAATCATAAACAATGAATCACTTCCATGTGGTCTTATTTAAATAAAGGCTATCCCAATCAGAGTTGATCACCAAAAATTAGTGAAATAATAATGTAATTCTCCAGTTGTTTGTTTCCATGATGACTTCTACTTTCAGTGACTCCATGCTTCGCTCCTTGAATTTAGGAGCTATAATTTGTTTAAATATTAAAATCATGGTTTTAAAATTAATACTTTTTCTTTGTAATTCTTCCCATCCACATATTTGCCATCATTCAAACAGGGGTGAGAAAACATTTTACTTTACTTCTGAGTACTTCTGTACCCAACAGTACCTGAAGTGCAAAAGCTCTAAGTGCTTCATATCTGTTTCTGAACAGAAACATTTTCAATGCAGACTATTTCATACCCTGGCTTAATACGTAACAGATTGCTTTGGTAGTGCAATTCGCCCTTCTGCTCGCAGAAAACCAGAGGGCTCAGACGACTTGAATGACACTGTAAATCTACACAGCTATTCATTTTGTACCGACTTTCAGTGTTCTTAACCTCATCAGAGAGCCTGATAATCCTCAAATAATTTTGTTGGCTTTTTGCACTGTTGCCTGGTAATGCAAACAGAGGCCCTCCTTCCAGCCACTGGCCTTCACATCACCCTTTGGGAAAACACACACACACACACACACACACACACACACACACACACACACAGATATGTTAATATGACACAGTGTTTATTTGGGGGCTCCAATTAGCTTTTTTGGTTCAAATCAGATAATCTCTTTTGGCATTTTCCCTTTGGGCCTAACAACCCAACTTAACAAATCACATATTTGCTCTAAGTCTTTTTAGGTATGAAAGAAAATGTTATGGAAAAAGCTGAATTTTTATATCATTAATCTATAGCTAACTCAGCTTGCTGTCTTATGCAATAGCATGAGAAACAGCTGGGTCCCACTAACCAGAAAGCACTTTTATGGTTTCTCCTAAGGGCCATTAAATCAACGTGATGAGAGCACAGCTGGACTGGATCCTGAAAAATTTATCAGATCCCACACAATACATAAAGGAAGCATGCCGTGCTATTGCAGACTCGGCACCAGACAGCCCCCTTGCTTAGACTGCAGGTGAAGTTTAACAGAAAAAGCAAACTCCCCTATTGAGTGCTTGAAAATCTGATCTTTCTCTATACTTCTTCCCTCTGTGTGGGTGTCTTCTTAAAATACCAGTTACGCAACTATTAAAAAAAATTTTCTGACTGGATTTATTGGCATGACAAGGACATACAAGGACCTGCTTGGCTGTCCCAATATAGCTTTCAACACCAAAAGTCATGTGTTTTGCTTAATAAATTTTAGCACATGGTGGGTCCAAAACTGCAGCTCTTATGAAAAATTAGAGAGCATAGTGACTGAATAAAGACTTCCGGTTAACAGCCGATGCCCAAGTAACAACTTCTACCTTACTAACCAAAGCAAGAATAGGACAACAGCTAAAAGTATACATTTTTAAATTTTGTTTTAACTCAACTTCCTCCATGCTCTATTAATAATGAATATGACACAAAAATCATTATTATTACTTAATGGATAAGGAAATATTTTGTAATGAACCAACAAGCACAAATCAAGTAACACAGTGATAAAACTTAAAAGTAGATACTAAGACTCCCAAATCTATCAGCAATTAGGCACAATTACTTAGGGTTCTAACCCATGGTCTCTGCTCTCTTAATTACTATGTCATACTGAAAAACATAGGGGTGTTGTACAGCATAATTTAAGCTGTTAAGTCAGACTGCCAATTTTGTAACCCTAAGCAACTTATTTAATTTTTGGAATCTCAGTTTCATCTGTAAAATGGGAATAATAAGAGAGTTTCCCTCTATGAGTATTAAAAGGAAAAAAAAATGCAAGTGAAGTATTTAGCATAGGGATTGACATAGAGTTAGTGTCTGTTATATCTTCTTTTCCTTGTTCTTTCTCCTTCTCTCCTTCCTCTCCCTCTTCTTCCTTCTCCTCTTTCCTCTTTATCATCATCTCCTTCTTCATTTTCATGGTAGCACTAATCACCCTCTTAGATTATGAACTTCTTGACTATAGAGAAAGCATCTTATTTATCTCTACATCTCTCATAACACATTTAAGGTTTAATGCTGCTGTCCCCAACCTTCGGGCCATGATCCAGTGTGGGTCCATGGCCTGCTGTGGGCCTGGCTGTGGGGCAGGACGTGGGCAGTCAGGTGAGCAAGACATCATCTCTGTTTGTGGTCACTCCCCATCACTCGCATCACCGCCGGGGCTCTGCCTCCTATCAGATCAGCAGCAGCACTGGATTCTCATAGGAGTGCGAACCCTACTGTGGACTGCTATGCACATGTTGGGGATCTAGGTGGTGTGCTCCCTGTGAGAGTCTGGTGCCTGACCGTCTGGGGTGGAGCTGGGCAGTGGTGCTGGCGCTGGTGAGCAGCTGTAAGTGCAGATTCTCTTTGGCAGAGAGGTTTGACTGCACAATGAATGTGGTGCATTTGGGTCATCCCTTTCTCCCACCCCCTTCCATGAAAGGACTGTCTTCCATGAAGCTGTCCCTGATACCAAAAAGGTTGGGGACCACTGGTTTAATGGATGAAAGCACTATTTAATCAAGCCCTGGTGATAAACCACTTGTGGTGTTCTGCTGGATGAAAACATCCCCAAAACCAACATCAAGTCTCATCCTAACATATGGCTGGAGAATCTTCCACACTGCAAGACCGACAAGTTCTTTTTAAAATCCACATATCTCAAAATATAAATTTTATGCTATCATAAATAGTGATTACCATATATCATGGATGCCCATAAGAACATATTTTGTAACAAAAGATAATATAGGAAATGCTACATCATGACATGATTAAATCAATTTGTTTTATGTAGCATAGCCACACTGATGGTGGTCACACTCATATCTGTGAGGAATATGCTCTAGGGAAATTTATAGTCAAAACAGAGGTATCACATGAGATATAAAATAAGAAATGACAGCTAAAAGTCAACAAGCAAAAAAAAAAAAAAAGAAAGAAAGAAAAAGAAAAAATCAGATAAATAAGCTTAGTAAGATTATCTTCCAGAAAAGACTAATGATACTTTGCCTATTATGAGCAGTTTAGGAACATTGATTTTTTTTTTCTTTCCCTCCTTATATTAAGATCAAAAGTATACTCCTACTTCCTTTCCTCTCATAGTTATTTTAAGCTTAGCCAGATATAATAAAGGCACCCTCAAGCAATAACAATGAACAAACTTAAATTTCAGAGGTTTACATTTTTTATTCAAGTTGAATTTTTTTCAGCAACTTTCAGAAAGCTCAAGTTATAACTACTTACACTGAACTTTTCATGCCTTCTTTAAAACACTCTCCCCTATCCCTAACACACAAACATATCATATGACAGCTAGAAAACTAGAGATAAAATACATGTCTTGTGACCTTATTGCATCTTACAAATGAGGGTCTAGCAATCACAGTGTTCTTGAATATAATATGAAGATTCCTCTTATTTATAGTATAGTTTTGAATCACACAAACTCTGGTTTTAACCATCTGGGTACTAATCATTCATGTATGATTTATGTTTATAACATAGTTTACCCTATTTAAGTTTGGCACAAAATGAAGGATAAAACCAAGGCCTGTTTCCAATTCCAATCTAGTTAGTATCTCAGGATACTCTGATTTTGGATCTTCCTATGATTTTGCATTTCATGTTACAGTGTTTCATGTGAGTTCTGTATTCTGTTGCCATCATGGCTCAACAGCAAGAGAAATGGAAGAAAAGAAAGAAGTAATTGAATTATACTGCAGGAATTAAAATCATTAAATAAAAATTTAGCTGAATTTTCTAAAATTCACTACCCAACAGTCAAAATCTCTCTCAATACTTTGATGGGGATGATAACTAAGCATCTGATTCAGATAAAAATAATATTATAAATAATCAGTATCATTGTCTTGTTTTTCACTCTAATCAACCAAAGTCTCCATCAAACACAACTCTGGATAATTTTGCAGATTGGATGTTATAACCAAGATTCATGTTATTTGGCCATTAGGAAATTATTAAAAAGTAATTGATGATGTCATCTATCTCTTTCTGAGGGCCTGAGGTATCCTGGGCAGCACACTCCTCTCACTTGGTTAAAGAGTACAGATCTAGAAAAAGTAAAAAAAAAAAAAAAAAAAAAAGAGCCATGTATCTGAATCAGCAGCAGCAGCTGACATAGCCTAGGGTTCTCACTCTACCTCCTTTCTGGCGTCATTCATGCACAACTCAGAAAATGTTTTAGACTAATGGAGAAGAAAATTAAAGGTAACAGTGAACCCCCAAATGAGTCCTCTATGAAACTGCATAATCTTCTAGACCCCTTCTCTAAACCATGAAGGCCTCACCCTATGTCTAGTAAGTCAGTGCTGCTGCAGGCTCCACAATGTCTCAGCTCATTCCTCTTCGCTTCCCTAAAGCCTGGAGTTGTTTCTCCTGGGATAAATGTGTCCTCTCCATTAGAGTAGTCTCCAATAAGGAAGTTGTACCAGCTGCTCAATATCTTCATCCATCCTCATTTGCTATCCCTGATTGAGTACCTCTGACAACAAGCTGGAAGATGGTCAAGATACCCTCTGGTCCGTAAGACCACCCATTGGTTCACAGAGGGTCTACTTCCAGGCAGAGGCAGACCTTTTTCAAATCATTGGCTAAAGAACACAGGCTATATTCAGACTCCATTGTCATCCTCAGCCATGTGCCTTTTGGCAGAGAACAAGCTCCACAAGTGGTTGCAGAGGCCCTGCTACCCAGAGATCATTTTAATCGTATCTATTGGAAAGCAATGCCACAGGACTTCAGGTCTGCTTTTTCAGATGACCGTTACAGTACCTGTCAGTCCACCATTCAGCAAAATACAATGAACTTATCCTCAGCAATTAACCAGGGAATCAGGTAGAGTGTTCTCTTGAGACAACCACCCCTATCTATTCACCAGTATATAGAATAGATGTAGCTGCAACAAACAGCAGAAGATAAGTCTGTAATCATGGAAAATAGAGGAGAAAAAGTCTGCAAATGAAGCACCAAAAAATTGCCTCAATAGGAATTGCATAATATTGATCTAAGCACAACAAATTCTCTGAATATAAAGAATTAGTTTTTGGATCCGGCCACCAACAATGGAACAAGATGGTGCTACTAAAATTTCATATCTTATCCCAGAGGAGCTTAGGGGCTGAAAACAATAATTAACAAACTCTTATTTCTTTCTTAACAGTGGAACTTCTCCCTCTGAAGGTGAGAGTTCAGAGAACTGAGCATGAACAGTTACCATGTCTCTAGAATCCCCTGTAACTTTTTGAATACTGTTGATGAAACAGATAGGGGTGAGAATAAGTGCCTTACCTCGTGGAAGATCAGCTTCCCAAGCTACCCTAAAGCTAATCCCGGGCCAAATATGGATATTAGAAAACTGGAAGGAGATGACATGAACACAGAAGGGGAGAAACTGATGTTAATTCTGTGAGAATTGTGTCTTCTGTCTCACCAACCTAGATAAAGAAAGCTTTATCTAGAATCCTCAAGAAGACTGCATTCTAAATCTGTAAAGAATCTAAGCAATTAAAATATAACTACCTGAATGTTTTTTTTAAAATGCTGATTGTTGACATCTGCTAGATGGTGGGGTGGAGGAGTGGCAAATGTCCAGCAAGTTGCTTTGATTCAATATTTTGCTATGTTTTGACATTGTTGCTATTGCCACTGCTGACAATATACTGCTGGCTTCCATCATAGTTACTATAAATAAATCAATAAAATAATTTTTTTCTTTTGTTTTTATAATTACTGTTCCTTTGGGTGCGTTAGGAACCCAAAGGACACTTAGATAGTGCTTGCCATTCACTTTGCCCATTTGCATCAATAATAATTTAAACTAAATGCTCAGATTTGGATCATTTTAAGAGTAACTAAGGCAGAATACAAACAAAATACATGCATATAAGTTACCTGAGTTTGATTAATACTTTTGGCATCCATACCATTGTGAATTTGGAAGGAAACTTAGAGGTCATGTATACTTTGAAACATATTTTTCTTAGAGTTTAATTTGAATAATGCCTTGAATTCTCTCCAAACTTACTGGCCCCATTCCAGTATAGCTATCATTAACTTTCACGTAGACTATTCTCTCTTGTCACCCTTCAATTCAGTTTCTCTCTCCCCTTAGACCCTTCCTACTATCATCCTCTTTCCCTGACAATCACTTATCCTTCTGGGTTCAACTTAAATGTCATCTCCTTTAAAAATTTTCTGACCTCTCCTCCCCGCTTCTGCTCCATAGCCCCTTTCCCCCTGTAGTGGTTTCTCATGCTGGCTCACCAAGGCCAATTGTGAGTTTTTATTCTCAAAGTCCTACTCAGGACCCACACATTGGAAGCTTAAAATTGGCCAATGTGGAAATATTTAAATCACATAAATTGGAAAAATGCTACAAATTCAAGCTTATTTGTTTGTTCATTTTTCATCTATTTCTTTTTGAAAGCCAGTTAAACTTCTACAAGCACACCACTCGACTCATTGTTCCTATTCCATGTCTATCATAGAGCTTATAATTATTAGTAATTCTATATTTTAGTGAGCTATTTTTGTAGACTATTCTTTGCTGCCTTCTCCTTAGATGGTAAATTCTATAATGTCAGGAACCGTATCATGACTGCTGATTCCCAAGCCAATGCCTAGTACATAGCACACATTCAATAAGTAGTTAATAAAAGATAAGTCACTGAGATAAATAAAATACTGTTATAAAATATTTATTTCAAATTTAACATATGACTATTGTACAAAAATTAGAAAATATCACACACATACTCAATAAAGAAAGTAGATATCATGCATAGAAACACATAGAAATTTCAATTTTGATAGAAATCGTTTCAGACTTTTTCCTATTTACAAATATGCAATATGGCTATATGTGTGGGTTTTGTAATTTTCACACAAAATATGTCTTAAAATACATTGTGAATGGTTTTTTTACATGAGTGTCTTTCCATGTCTATCTTTATAGTCACATATCTAAACACATTACTGATTTAATGTCTTTTGAATGTACCATAATTTTTTAAATAATGAAAAATTTGTAATTAACATTCATATTTATATTTCCTTTTATATTTTTATGACCATCTCCATAATTTAGAATACTATAATTACTGATTTAAAAGGTGTGTGCATACATATATCTATATGAATTTCCAAATTACCTGCAAGCAATTGAAATGCACTACCTTTACTACATATAAGGATGTGTTTCCCCAAAACTTTTCAGTCAGTAGAAGATTAGTATCTGCATGTCTCCCAAAGAGATGAACAAAAAATAAATCCAGCTTTAATTCACATTTCTTTAATCTGAAGTAAGATTGAGTATATTTCCCATGAACTGATTCTTTACAGCCCTAGCCCCAAAATAAAAGAAACCCCAGAAGATAAATAATTCCATGAATTGAGGAATATACTCTTTCTCTGCGTGAGCAAGTTTGCTAAAATTTTTAATACTCTCTCAAACCCAAGGTCAGTCCTAAAGATATGGCTCTTTAAATTTGATAAGAAAAGCAAGAGCTCATAGGTGAAATGGGGATGAGAACCTACTTCTAGGTAATTAAGTAGAGCAAAGAGCAGAGCATCATCTGGGAGGAGCCAATGGAGACCTCAATAAGACCTTAGACTTTAGAGCAACTGCTGTCCCTGGGAGCTATCCAGGGTACTGGATAGAAACTTTGACCCAAAGGATCAGAGCCCTGGGTCTCTATGAATGTTACCTCTGTTGTAGTTCTACCCCAACTTCCCAACTTCCAAATACCCCTCCCAAACCATAACTGTTTTATACATAGCTAAATTATTGAACTAATCAATTTTTTTTCTCCAAATGTGTTTGAGGAGTTTTTGCCTAATCTTGTCACTTACTTGTCTACAACTTACTCCTGTAACCTATCATTTCTGTTCCTAGGAGGCAGACTGGTTCCCTAGCTGAATACCTAAAGCAAATGCCTTAGTAGCAGCTGTCATTTGCAATGGAAACCAACACATATGCATTGGTCACAACTATTTATCAGGAAAATCTGAGTTGTCAGAATAAGTTTATAATGACCAGAAAAATTCCTCTTGCCACATGGGTCTTCTTTTTTTTTTTCCTATTTCACCATCAGCAAATCATTTCTCCACGAATTTTACCAGTGATATAATGTTCCATTCTTTTATATCTATCCAACATATTATTATTACCTTCAAGCTTACTTTCTCTAGCATTTTTAAGAAATACTCATTGCATCACATCAACATTCTCGAATTCTCCTTCTCTTCTTTAAGAAGAAGATTAGTCCTCTTCTTCTGAAAACTGGATAGAAGGAGGAGAATATCAATTGAAGTAAACCCACAGGTTGAAACAGGTGTGAGGGTGTTTCAGATGTTAGGTAGCTCAGGAGACCTATAAACCTGTAGAGATCTGGGCCTTTCATGTAACTATCCTAGTAAATTGATACAAAAAGAGGGTTGAAACCATTGCCTTAGGTAACAGGAGGTTCTTTGAACTAATTGTAGCATGCCTGCTGTGGCTTTCATAATAGGCCACTCCCAAAGAGGAAAGGAAAATAAGAACTACATCCCTTGTTCACTCTCTTACATGAAGACCACAGCAGCTATAACTTTACTTCTTGTAAATGGTCTGAGAGGATAGACCTCGTGACACCCACATAGCCAGCCCCCTACTCAATCATGCCAAAGCAAAGCCCATCAACTAAAATGTCTCACCAACATATATGGAGCCCACAATAACCTTTTTAACCCTCGTTCTTTGAAAAATTAAGAGACAAATGTATGATTATAAGTTTCAGAAAAGCTACCAATTTATGAGAAAATCTAGAATAAACAAGAGTAAAAGAAGACCCGAGAAGACAAAACTCTCTAATTAGGCTAATACTGTATCCATAGAAAGGAACAACATAGATAATATGATATTAAAAAATATTAAGAATGAACTTTTAAAAATTCAAAGAATTTACAAAATTAAAATTTCCATAGAAAAGTTGCAAAATAACATTAAGAAACTTTTTCAGAAGACAGAATAAAAAATGAAAAGAGGTCAAATGTAGGAGCATAAAAGATTAAACATAAGAGGCCTAATACTGGAAGTTCCATATCCAAACAATGAAGTTTCATATAGAGGTATCAGAGAAAATGGAGGCTGTAATTTTTTCAAAGAGGTGATGGGAAACTTTCCAAGACCCACATGATACAGACTACAGACTAGAAAGTCTACCAAGTCTTACAAGCAAACCCTCGAAGGAATAGTTATGAAAAGCAAAAAAGAAAAAGGTATTAATCAATTAGTAAGTTATTATAAAGATTTTTGGGATAACTAAGGAATCAGAAAATTTACCAAAATTCTTAAGAAGATGCTAGAAGATACATATCACCAAAATAAGAAGATTAACCAAAAAGAGAAAGATACAGGATTCAGGTAACAATGAATTCAGCCTAGAAAAGTCATCAAAAGATGTCCCAGGATGACAACTGCGCATCAGTTATACATAGTGACCAACCTAGATTGAAGTAGGATGCTCAATAGACTGTATGATATGATGAAGTTTTAAAATTAAAAACGAGGTGAATCTGAGTCAAAGGCATGTATACTTTAAATATTTCTATAAACATTCCCATAGTTGTGCCAGTTTACTGTCAGAATTATAGTGTGGTTGAGTTCCCATTTCTCACATCCATGCCTATATTCCAGGTATTGTTATTTTAAAATACATATTTAAAAGCCTGAAATAAAAAAAAAAACTCCAACTAAAACTAAATTAAAACAAAAAAGAACATTAAAAATCAAGAATATAAAAAATAATTAAATTTGAAATTAGGCTATGAGGAGATAATTCATTATGATCAAATAACTCTTTGTTGTGGGGGACTGTCCTGTGCATTTTAAGACATTTAGCAACTTCCCTGACGTCTACCCACTAGATGCCAGTAGCGCCCTCCCCTAGTTGTGGCAACCAAAAATGTTGCCAGACATTACCAACATCCTCTGTGGGGCATCATCCTCATCCTCTCTATCTAAAAAAACAAAAACAAAAACTTATAATCTATCACATCATTTAAAGAATTTAATTAGTAAGGTTATACATCTATTTGACAGTTTTTAAAAAATTTTAATTTTTTTAGCCAAATTGCAAATTTACTAATCTGAACTCACTTTGCACTCACTTTTACAAATTAATGAACTTGCCAATGTTAGTGGAGGCTAATCATTCAACACAGACAATGATATGGAGATGAGTATCACTCTACGAAAGAATATTTTTCGTGTACCTTAACTAGAGAGGGTATGTGGGCACCCGTGTGTGTGTGGGTATGTGAGCACACACATATTTCCTTTCTTCCTACACCAAACTCCCTCTCTATATGGGGAATCACTGCTAATATGAATAGTTTTGTATAAACTTTTCCAAAGATTTTTCCATGTACAAGCAAACAGCTCCATATAGGAGAATTATGAAAAATTTCCAATAGTTTTTATGCTTTCCTTGTACCAGATCTCTCTATTCAGACAAATACACAGGTTTCAAAATAAACGTATTCTCATTTTAGTACTCCAAATTTCTCTTCATGGGGAAAGAAAGACTGGGGAGAATTTAAGAAAACTTTAACAGAGATTGTGTTTGAAGAGCAATGCTGTAGGTGATTGTTATTTTCCCTTTTTTCTACTCTTCCACTAAACATTTTTACTATGGAAGTATTACAAGTCTTCTAGAAATACTATGCAAATAGTTAAAAAGGAGGCTACAAACATTCTTCACGTAAACTTTTTTATTATCTTGCTTAATAAAATATATTTGTAGTTTTCTTATTAAAAACTATTGCTTTAAACATTTCAGTAACATTTTCTGACCTGAGTTGTGTATGCCAGAAGTATGAAGCCAAGAGCAGTGGAGTCAGTCCAAACCCAGACATTTACAGACAGCTCTTGTCAACACAGTGTTTCATTTTATTTTCCCCACACACATGCACCTCTAATAAGCTTTACAAACACATGCTAATTCCCCTGAGCAGAATTAAAGCAACAATCACATTCCCAGATCTTAGGAAAAGGAAAGTTTTCTGTTACTGCTACCCAGTGGTGACTCCTAAAGTTTTCGAGGCAACAGGTACTATAAGCTCATATTTTTCTTTCCACTCCCCCATATACTTTTTCCCATTCCCAATTTACTTTATAACCATAATCTTGTCCTTTTTATATCTGTATCTTATCTCTTCTCTCAAAGTCTAGCCTTCTGTGGACCCTCCATCCAAAAAATATAGTATTCCTGAAACACTATGATCTATGTGGTACTAATCCAGAATAACTTTGTACTATGAATACTAGTTACTTTTAAATATTATCCAGATTTCTTTCTTCAACCTGATTAAAAGATCCTATAAGTAAAACCGTATTAGGTACTTCATCGTTTCTCCAGCTGTATCAAACACACTGCTAAATATCCAGGTTCCATTTTTAAAAAATGTCTACATGAATAATTAGGGGGAAATGATGTACAGCCTCCCAAAACCACTCCTGATTTTTCAAATAAATTTTTCTTACCTCTTTCTGGAGTCCTAATGCCTCTCCTTTCTCTGCAACAATTAACCCCGAGCTATCTCTGTGCAGATTTTTTGCTGTTTGCTTTCATTTGACTAGAGAGACTATAAGAGACAGTCAGCAGGATGAGGTGAGCAGGACTTCTCACACGTCTGTACTTTACTTTCTATGAACATGAATCCACTTTCAGGAGGATTCTTTAGAGGACTTGCATTCTAACTGCAACTCTAATAAAAGAGCTGTACAAAAACAAGACAAATTGATTGGCCTCTCTATGATTCAGTTTTGTTTTTTGCAATAATGACAATAATATCTATCTCCATAGTTGACCAGAAGATTAATGCAATAATGTATGTAAAAGAGCTCAGCAGATTAAATGACCCAGTTAGCATTATCACCACCAGCAGCATTATTGTCATCATAACAAAATCAAAAGGTAGCCACTGGTTTGTCTTTACCATGAAATGTTTTCTTTAAAAATGTCCTCTACACCTAGTATTTTCTATATGCCTCTAATATAATCATATTTACTAAGAATTATTCAGAATATAATTTTACCAGATGCCTCTCCAAAAGAATTGCAGAAAGACCTTTGTTAGATGTTTAATAGCCTAGAATAAATGTCAAGTTACTTACTCAGAAGGTCTAGTATTTGCTTGAGACTACAATGTGAGTATTCAGAACTAAATATTTTGTTGTATGATATACAGAACACATTTTCTATGTGTGGGAGGAAATTCAAAGGAACGTAACAAATTTAAAGCCAAGATAGTAAAAAAGCGAGAGGTGAAAAAAATTATTATTGAAAAAGCAAAACGTTATATCTGGAATATCTCTTGAGTAATATATACGGTTACATTAATTTGTCATTTTAAATAAAGAAATAGTGATAAAATACTACATCTAATAAAATTATTGTTTTAATCCAAATAAAAAGCAGAAAACTTTCTAATGTTTTGAAAATGGCTAAAGCAATTAAAAACACATAGCATAGTGGAAGAAGATACTCAACTAATACTTTGACAATTAATATTACAGTTATCCAAAGCAGTGTTTTATATTTTAGTATGGTAAAATTTACAGAGTGAAATGCATAGATCTTATTTAAATACAGTTTAATAAGTTTTAACATTAATATGTCTGACCAATCAAAATAATGAATACTCCCATCACCCCAGAAAGTTCCCTTTTGGTTGCTTTTACTCAATATCCATGCCCCATAAATGACATATCTGATTTCCATTACCACAGATTAGATGTGCTGGTTCTTGAATCTAATATATATGAGATCATACAGTATGTACTCAACAAAAGAATTTTTAAATGTGACATTAAAAGAAAGTAAACTAGTTCACGTTAACTGTATTATGGCAATGTGGCAGTGTTATTGTTATATTATGTGATATGTATTATAATTTTTGATCTATGTTTTCCTTAATATTCATTTGTACATTGCCCCAAATTGTGCCATGATATTTTTCTTATTCTGTATTAGGATAGGAAAAGCTGAACAAATAATGGCTAATAGAATGCCTCAATTTGGAGTATCCAAGGGCAACTCATCTTCACTTCTGCAGAATATATGAATCAATAGACATCTTAAAACCCATCTAAATTTGTATAATGCCATATCTGTAAAAGTATCAACTAAATGAAAGCAAGGGAATATGAAACTTTGTGTACAATATGCAAACCCAAATGAAGTGGGAATGGGCTAGGACTGGGGATGGAGCTGAGTAGGGAATGAGGGTGGGGAAGTGGGGGAAAACTGACATAAGAAGGAATACAAGTTGATGCTAAAAGTCCTCAAAGAGCCCAAGAAACTTTTTTCCTGATCTGTTACCTTCCCCTTCCACAAAATGAATGCATACTGAGAAATCCTTGCAAAGGAGGAAGGAAAAATAGCAAATTCTGGGGCTCAGAGTGGTGTTTTTAGCAGAAGAGCTATTGTAATCAGGAAGTATGTCAATAATTGTTAGAAGGTTAATACAGGGTTTAGATATATTAAGCCTTAGGAGTAGACATTGATCTTGAAGCAGAGAATGGTCCTGTAATCAAGAATATTAAGTTTTAGTTTGTAGAACAGTAAACACCATCCTCCATTCCTTTCACAGCCTCATAGATTTTGATTTTTTTGGCCAATGCCAATAAATTTTATGTGTATGCACAGGGTATAATGAGTAAGAAATGGATATTTTGGCAGAAATTTTAGCACTCTCACATTTAATGTGCATTTTACAGATTATAGTATCTACTTTATAAACTTTATCATCAAGACTTACAGCAATGCTAGCCACCAATGTTAGCAAGCTGTACTGTGCAGTAGCTATTCATATTTCTAGGAGTTCTTTGGTATGTGTTGGGTGATGGCTGTGGAAGTGGGCAGGAGCAGGGAGTAGACATGGTGGGCGGTGAGAAGTGGATTAGGCTAAAAGGGATATTGCTAAACAAGCAACCTGAGGAACCTCATGGGAAGATTACGACTGTCAAATGTGGTACATAAATTTGGTTCAGTTATACTCTAGGACATTTTAGAATTACAAAAGCTTTACTAGCCTAAACTTTTGTAAGATAAGAGAACAAAATAAACACCAGTATTCCTTGTTTCTAACTAATCACTAATTACAGCTAGTTCAAAAACTATAACCATCTGTAAGTAAACTTGAAGTATTCTTCATTGATTTTCTAATTTACCAACCTGAACATTTAATTTAATCTCAACATATCTTCATAATACATGCATCAAATTAATATATATATATAAATTATGTTGAAAATATCTGAAACTGAAAATACACTTACATTGAATAAAACTTTGAAAATGTTTTAAATGTGGTTTCACTGCTCTCCAAATTTTTCTAGTTAGGAGATTTTTTGATGTTTCTTACTATATGCTTTTGCAATTAAAATACAAATATTCTATATTCAGAAGTTTCATATTCAAGAGAAAAATTAGAACAATCTTTGGCTTAAACAGCCTTTGTTTGATCCCTTTCTTTCAGCAAGTTTTATAGTACAAATGGAAAATCCCATTACCATACATCCCAGAGGTTACGTGTACCCTTCTACAAAACCAGCACATAGCAAAAGATGGAATCTGAAGTTGTTTTGTCCCTTCATTTCTCAGATGTAGATCACAAAGATTCTCATAAAGCAGTAAATTAAAGCATTTTGAAATTAAATGACACATTTTAGTAAAGTAAATTTTACCATCAACTGACAGATATTCTTAGCCACAAACTCTCACTTAACACTTCACCATTTGTTTTAAAGGGGAAGTAAAGTTTTCACCTTCTTGAAAGCTGAACTGTATACAGCAGGAAAGCTGCTTTCTCTGAAACAACCATAACACAAAGTTTATAAGAAAGATATTTTCATAATGTTCAGTACATGGTAGCTGAATTTATCCCAAAGTGGAATAGTGTTTATTTATTGTTAATGGGGTGTTTACTACACTGTGTCTGATCTCTCCTTTAGAAAGAATTATCTCTGCTCCTCACAGACACTCACGTTCTAACAAGTTACTGCTAACTTGAAACTGTCTGGAAGGGTACAGTGTGCAAAGTAGTGCTGCCATGGACACAATTTCCAGAAGTCAATGTGCCGACACCACTTTCATCTCAGAGGTGGTGGCCTCTTTTAGAACTTCATTTAGTACATGTATTATCCAAAGATACTATTAAAGGATTCAGTACACTAGAAATTTTGGGTGATCTAAACTGAAATTTCATATGATTGACAGTTGATATATTAGAAAATAAGAAAATATGGAGGAGACCTAGAAATTCACCTACTTACTATGACTTTATTGCCTTGATTACTTTGGCAGAGCAGTTCAGTGTCTTAGTCTAGTCAAGAGGATGCAGATAAATTTAGAGTGTAATTCTCTTTCTGCCTTCTGCTCCAAGTTTAGTATTTAGATGTAGACCCGACATCTAAATGGTAAAGGTGATTGAATCGGTGACTCAGACTGAATTTAATGGTAAGCTATTCTGCTATAAGTTGGTGTATGTGTATGTGTGAATGTGCATTTATGCATGTTTTAATACACCCCTGAGATCACAAATAAATATTGCTTATGGACCTATTCTCATGTGGGACCATCTACTTTGTATACTAAAAGCTTGACTAAAGTGGTCAGGTAGAATGCACTTGGTCCAGAATTCCAGAAACAATGGCTACTCAACTTGGGACTTTACAAATCATTCAGAATGAACAAATCCAAATTATGAAATTAATAAAATATACCTTTTAATGTGTTATTTACTTAATATCAAGCACATAAAAATAACTCTGAAAAGCAATATAGCAGTTTTCTCACATAAGTTTATAGATTCTTTTCACAATAAACCTGATGAAAAATTTTTACAGGATGTGCTAAGAGAATAATCTTTCTTCTGATCCCAGCTGGATTTGTCTTTTCTAAGGTTTGGCTAATGTTCTTCTAGGTACCACATGAGATTGTAAGAGGAGAGTCACTGCTTTATATTGAGCCTTTAGCTTCAATTCCTGTTTATGAACTTGTTCAAAGTTCATCCTAAGTACAGCTTTATCACTTGATTTGCATGCAGTCTAACGTCTTCCTTTAGGCGCTAAAAAATACCAGTTTTTCTCTCTATGGTCAAAGATGTCAGCCCTGTTTCTCTACTCCCTGCCAGGATGTGGAAATGGGGAGGGTTGTACTCCACTTCCTTTATCAGAAGAAGAACTTTCTGACCGGAAAGTTCACATAGAAACATTAATATTCTATTTTGACCTTTCATTTTACCTTGATATCACTCATAAACATATCACATAAGGCCAAATAATAAATCCAAGGTAACTAGTGGTTTTGCCTAGAGCATTGTTGTCACACTGGCAATTTTTCATTTAGTGAAAATAGATTATTTACATGAGCATAACATTTATGTGTTATGTGATTTAGGTAAACACTAGCAACAAAACGAAAGCTGGATTTGAAATGGCGTGTCTAAAGTATTTTATTCTTGTAGCTATGTTGCCCTATGCTGATATGATTTTACAAAGTGCAACTAATTAAGATGCTTAGTTAAAACCATTGGTGGTATTTGTAAAGTTAAAATGAAAAAGTGATGTTCAACCAAATCATCCTTGGCGATCTTTAGATACTAATATATATTTCCATTCTTGCTTTTACATATGAAGACACAGTATAATGTTCAGGTTGGGCTGGCTATAAATAGTGATTATTTTCTAAGAAATATCAATTAAAAAATAAAAAATATACACCATACTAAAAAGAACACTTATTTGATATTTTTGTGTTATGGTGAAGCCCGTTTTTATTATAACCATAGTCATGTCAATATGAATAGAGTATAGTGATATCAGATTATGCCAAAGTCCTTTGCCCACATGGCTATTGCTAAACCATCTGCTTTATTCATGAGTCAGAGCAGATCCAGAGCTGTATTTTTAAACAAATGTGTCATCTTATGAACTAATGTCTGTATTTTTAATTTTAAGTATCTAAAAAACAACTGGCTCCTATAAATCAACCTAATTTCCTGATCCAATTATAAATTTGATACTATTGGACATACTTCCTACAAAAACAAGTTCTCTGATAATACAAAAGTTTTAAAAAATATACTTTTTGATGTCACTGTTGAAATATTTAAATGGGATAATAATTTTAAAACTGTATTTAGAGTAGAACATATATGATAATGAAAAATAGAAAGTTTGGTGGGTAAGCTTGAAATAAGTTCAAAATATACAAAACAAAAAAATAAGAAAAATCTAAAATCCTTGATATTAGCAATAGAAAAGATTTATTATTGAGACTCCCCACAATGAACACAATAGTGAAGATGATAGCAATCCCCTAACACTGTGGTCCCTGAGCCCCAGGACGTGGACTGGTGTTGGTCTTTGGCCTGCTAGGAACCAGGCAGCACAGCAGGAGGTGAGTGGCCAGAGAGCCACTGAAGCTTTATCTGTGTTTACAGCTGCTCCCCATCACTCCCATCACCACTGAGCTCGCCTCCTATTAGATCAGTGGCAGCATTAGATTCTCATAGGAGCACAATCCCTACTGTAAACTGCACGTACGAGGGATCTAGGTCGTGGCTCCTTATGAGAATCTAATACCTGATGATCTGTAGTGGAGCTGAGGTGGTGATGCTAGTGCTGGGGAGTGGCTACAAATACAGATTGTCATTAACAGAGAAGTTTGACTGTACAGAGACCATAATAAATCAACTGCTTGCAGACTCTTCTCAAAACCCTATCAGTGAGTGGCAAGTGACAATTCAGCTGCATCTGGTAGCAGGCTTTAAATCAGAATCCTACACTTATTTTAGTCTGTGTGTGGCCCACCCTTTATTTTATTTACCACCTCTCCACCCCTCTTTCTCACACTGTACAATTGTCTCAGTCACGGTTTTGTTAATTAAGCCCACAAGCTAAACTTAGCAAAAAATGAGTAAAAAACAAATATCACTGGAGAGTTTCTTTGAAAAGGGGGAAAGACTCAATGATCACACAGCAGAAGACTCTAAGACTACCAACAAAATGAAAGCTACATTTAAAAGAAAATACCAAGAGTCCTACTTAAATTATGGGTTCATTGCAACAGGTGATTCACATTCTCTAAGCCCACTTTGTAAAATACGTGGCTATCAGCTATACAACAAAGCCATGAAACCTTCAAAATTGCTTCGCCACATGCAGATCAAGCACTCTGCATTAAAAGACAAATCTTTGGAATTTTTCAAAAGAAAAAATGTGAACACAAAGAACAGAAGCAATTATTGAAGGCAACCACTTCATCAAATGTGTCTGCACCGAGAACATCATTCTTAGTGGCTAACCGCATTGATAAAGCTAAGAAGCCCTTCACCATTGGTGAAGAGTAGATCCTGCCTGTTGCTAAGGTCATTTGCCATGAACTTTTAGGAGAGGCTGCAATTCAAAAGGTGGCACATGTTTCTCTTTCAGCTAGCGCCATCACTAGATGAGTATAATGCAATTTTTATATGAATCCACAGAAAATTTGGGGGGTATGTGTCAGGGCACTGCACAGAAACACAAACAATAGGAGATATATTTGTTTGTATATTATTAATATAAGGAATTGACTTACGTGATTATGAAGCCAGATTCAGTCCCAAGATCTGCAGGGCGAGTTGGCAAGGTGAAGACCCAAAAGAGCTGATGGTTTAGTTCCAGTCAGAGTCCAAAGGCTTGAGAACAACGAAAGCTGATGATGTAGCTCCTGTCTGAAGGCTGGAATGCTAGAGACCCAGGAAGAGCCACGGTTTCAGTCTGAGTGCAAAGGCAAGAAAAAAGCTGATGACCCAGCTGCAAGGCAGTCAGGTGGAAACAATTGTCTCTTACTTAAGGAAAGGTCAGCATTTTTGTTCTATTCAGGATTTCAACTGATTGGATGGGGCCCACCCACATTGAGGAAGGCAATCTTCTTTACTTAGTCTACCAATTTAAATGTTAATCTCATCCAAAAACACCTTCATAGAAACACCCAGAACATTGTTTGACTAAATATCTGAGCACCCCATGGCCTAGTCAAATTGAAACATAAAATAATCATCACAGGGTACGTGTTTACTCTTCATTGCTTTTTGGATATGTCCAAAAAGATGGATATGAGTGGATAATTTTGAGGTTAATTAAAAATGATAATCTATAACAGATTATTTCATAGAAAATTAAATATATGTGCATTACATAGACAGATTAATGATAAATGTGTACAATATTTATTTCTTTTTCAGGAAATTGCAGATACTAATTGTATTGCACTTAATCAAATAATAAAAAATGTTTTATTTCATTTTAACAGATTACAAAAATGGTTAGATATTAATTATCCAGGCTAATAGAACTAGAGAGTAGAACTCAACATTGTGCCCAAATCTAATTCTTTACCACAGATAAAGTAAATTGCAATATTTAATATTTCAAATTTTGTAAACATTTTATCTTCTAACCATTCTTATGAGATTATTGTTTAGCTTAATAACACAAACACTTTTTGAGTAGACAATATATAAGATAATATCTGTGTGACTGTGGTGGGGAAAGGGAAGGTACAGATATGAATCAAAAAAAGTCTCTTACATTAGGCTTCTGATATAGTAATTAGAATTTATTGGCATAATGATATAACTCTAGTTATAGTAGACCATAAATCTGTACAAAATTATAAGGAGCAAAATTAAAAAAAAAACAATGGAGAATTTTATGTAAGGATTTAAACATCATCTATTTTATGTTTTAGAAAAATCTTTCTAGCTAATATATGATAGATTGTAGGGAGGTAGGAATGGAGTAGAGAGAAAGATAGATAATTAGGGGTGTAGAAGTAGTTTACATAAGAGATAATAGTAGATTAAATCAGCATCCTAGCAGTGCAGGTGGTGAAAAGTGGTCAGATTTTAGGATATATTTTCAAGTTAGTGATGACTTATCTTAGGAGCACATTGAAAAAAACGGCACACAAAGAGAATAACCAAGGATGGCATCTAGCTTTGCAGATTAAATAACTTTATAATTTACTGAGATATTGAGAGCCTAAGGGAGAATGGATTTGTAGGAAAAATCAGTAGTTGTATTCTGGTCATGTACAGTTTGGAATGTTTATTGCCCACTCAGACAGGGATTGAAGAGAGGTAATTATGTATTAGTAGATGCTTCTAGGGATCAAAGAAGAAACCTTGATGCTAGACAAAAACCTTGAATCAATATATGGATAGTATTTGAAGACATAGGAAAGAATCATAGGCAGAAAAGGTAGATTGCAGAGCCCACAGGCACTCCAATATCTAGAACCTGGTAGACAGAGGATGAAGAACCAGACAAGATTTCTGAGGAGAAGCGGTGAGGGAGGGAAACTAGGAATGTCAGAAGCCTAAAGAGGTATGTATGTATTTCATAAAGGAGGCAGTAACCAACCTTTCCAAGTGCTTCTTGGAAGTAAAAGAAAGTGACAAAAAAAAAATGATGGCTTTGGCAATGTATGATAAAAGCCATCTGTCACCTTGATAAAAGCTATTTTAGGGGAGTAAACAAAAGCCTTACTGGAGCAATGCCACTTGCTCTGCTCTGGAGTCTTCATGCAAGAGATGTAACATGACACTATGGCCCACATCCACCTTGCCCTTGCTCACCTCTTCTCCCCTTGCCAGACTGCACCAATACAGCTGCCCAGTCTATAGCTTCCCTTCCAGTCATGTTTACCAAATCCAAGTTCTCATCCTCCTACCTCAGGTTATTTCACAGCCCTGGCACCACAAGATGGCTCAGCTTTAGTCAGAGCTATGTGACCGTGTCTGCCATACCTACAAACCTGGGCCCCGGCACCGTCACAGCCTCCACGTCTCATCCCCCAGGCTGTGTGCATGCCATGCGCTGCTCGGCAGTGCACCATCCACAGCAGCTTGGAGAATGCCTGCACCAACGAGAAGGTGGAGCTGCAGGGGCTGAATGACAACTTGACCTACATCGATAAGGTGCACTTCCTGGAGCAAAAGGACAAAATCCTGCTGGTCAAACTGGAGCAGCTCAAGAGCCAGGGCAAGTTGCACCTGGAGGACCTCTACATGCAGGAGAAATGGGAGGTGTGCCAACAGGTGGACCAGTTCACCAACGACAGGGTCAGCATCAAGACACAACACCATATCCCAGATGTGGACATCAGGAGGAGTTGCAGTAGGAGATGCTTCAGAGAAAGGAAGCCCAGAGCACCCTTGAAAACCCTGCACACTTTCAGGCAGGACATTGACAATGCTTTTTTGGTGCTCCATGACCTTGAACATAAAGTGCACTCCCTGCAAGAAGAGATTGCCTTTTTGGAGAAACTGAACAAGAATGAAATCCAAGAGCTTCAGGCCCAGATTCAGGAACAGCAGTACAAATTCATGTGGATGTTTCCAAGCCTGATCTCATGGCTGTACTGAGTAATGTGTATTATCAGTATGAAAGTGTAGCCGCTAGGAACCTTTAGGAAGTTGAAGAATGGTATGACCTCAAGTTTGCTGATCACTACAAGGCTATTAATTGAACCTGGACAGCGAGGCTCTGCACCAGGCAAAGCAGGAGTCAAAAGAGTATAAGAAGCAGGTCCAGTCCCTCAACTATCAAGTGCTTACAGGAACTAAGAAGTCTCTACAAGGCTAGATGTGTGAAACAAATGAGAACTTTGCTGTGGAATCACCAAGACAATATTGGCCTCTTGCAGTGTGAGAGTCAAAATAGCAAGGAAGAAATGTCCTGCCACCTTCATGAATATCTGGATTTGAGGAATGTGCACATGGCCCTTTGCCACCTACAAAACATTTGGAAGATGAAAAGAGCAGGATTTCTCTGCCTCTTCCAAACTTTTCTTCTCAGAACCTGAAGGAAACCATTTGAGATTCACTCCTCTAGTTGACAGTCAAAAAGGACTCTTCTTATTAAGAATGTTGAAACTAGAGATGGGCACTTTATCAATGAAACTTCTCAGCTTCACAATGATCTTGACGAAAACTGCACACACTCAGTGCAGCAATATATTACCAGAAAGAATAAAAAAGAAATCCATATCTTAAGGAATACAGATATCAAATCCCTTTCTACAGTTTTCTAGTAGCACAAGATAGATTTGGAATAGAAATAAGCCATAGTTCTTAAGAACCAACACTCCTAAAAGATTTAGAAAAAAAGTTTAAAATATAATCTAATTTATGAATAAGTGTTGTACTATATTAGTTTTTTTAAAAAATATTTTGAGTATCATTATAACTGCTTTTTTCCAGGAAATATTTGACCTATTTTTTTTCTGCTTCAATAAATCTTTGGACAAACAAATCAAGAAACAACAACAACAATTTAAAAAAGCCTTCTTGGAATGGGTTGAAGAGAGAATGGAAGGCAAAGAAAGTGGAGAGTGCAAGAATAGTTTCACTTTTTGAGGAGATTAAAGAAAGAAGAAACTAGATCAGTAGTTGGAGGAGAATGTGGGGTCAAAAGATGTGTCTTTGATAAACTAGACAAAATATACATTGGGGAAAAGAATCTCTTTTCAATAAATGGTGCTGGAAAAACTGGATAGCTACATGCAGAAAAATGAAACTGGATCCCTACCTCTCACCTCTCACAAAAATACACTCAAGATGGTTAACAGACCTAAACCTAAGAGGAGGTTGGGAAGACCCTTTCAGACATCAGTCTAGGCAAAGAATTCTTGAAGAAGACCCCCAAAGCAATCAATGCAGCAACATAAATAAACAAATGGGATCTGATCAAATTAAAAAGCTTCTGCACAGACAAAGAAACTATCACTAGAGCAAACAGACAACCTACAGAATGGGAGAAAATATTTGCTCTCTACACCTCCGACAAAGGTCTGATAACAAGAATCTACCTAGAACTCAAAAGAATTAACAAGAAAAAATCAAAAAACCCCATTTATAAATGGGCAAAGGAGATGAACAGAAACTTCTC